>LGRX02028232.1:0-26992 GCA_001247695.2 Cymbomonas tetramitiformis
GTGCCGCGCTCCGCGCTCGGCGGCGGGGCATGCGTGCGCGGTGTGCTACTCCCAGGCACGCGCATCAACCTCTGCAAGGAGGCCCGATGCGCCTGGACGCGGTGCACACGCTGCGCGCTACTCCCAGGCACCATGCGTCTGGTGTGCCTGGCGGGGCAGCGGCGCGTCACGCAGCCCGAGACAGCACAGCGAGAGCTGCCGCCTCATGGCGGTGCGCCTGGCGCGCTCGCGGTGGCTGCCATCTGCCACTCGCGGCGCGCTCTCTCCCCCCCAAAAGAAAAGCGGTCCGCTCCCGGACGCTTCACTCTCGGTGGCCCTAAGGGAGGGCGCGGGTGAGCACCTCGGTGTGCTCACCTCGTGGCGACACGCATGCAAGGGTGGGCCTCCTTGCAGGCGCGTGGCGATGCGTCCCGTCGAGACGGGTGCACTCGCCCGGAGCTTGGGGCTCGCCAGCCTCATCAGCACCCCGAGTGTGGGTGCCGCGCTCCGCGCTCGGCGGCGGGGCATGCGCGCGCGGTGTGCTGCTCCCAGGCACGCGCATCAACCTCTGCAAGGAGGCCCGATGCGCCTGGACGCGGTGCACACGCTGCGCGCTACCCCAGGCACCATGCGTCTGGTGTGCCTGGCGGGGCAGCGGCGCGTCACGCAGCCCGAGACAGCACAGCGAGAGCTGCTGCCTCATGGCGGTGCGCCTGGCACGCTCGCGGTGGCTGCCATCTGCCACTCGCGGCGCGCTCTCTCCCCCCCAAAAGAAAAGCGGTCCGCTCCCGGACACTTCACTCTCGGTGGCCCTAAGGGGAGGGCGCGGGTGAGCACCTCGGTGTGCTCACCCCGTGGCGACACGCATGCAAGGGTGGGCCTCCTGCACTCGCCCGGAGCTTGGGGCTCGCCGGCCCCATCAGCACCCAACGCTCCGCGTACGCCTACTGTACTGTTCCTACCCTTAGTCCTAAACCTCCTAATACTTCCCTAGTACGCCTCGAGGGCCCCCTCGTAGAGGTGGACTCTCCAGATGGCGTTTGCTTCCCCAAGTGCGCAAGGATGTGAGCATGGAGTAACTGATAGTTGTCTGCTCACACCCTTAGCTAGGCTCGTGAGCGCTATGCTCTCAGCCTTTGGCTCCGCAACACCACTAGGGTCCGGTGCGACACCCACCGAGCTCCTCGTGCCACGGGCCCTTCGCCTCCTACGTGAGACTATCCGCCTTCTATCGCGGGCCCCTCGTCTCCCGCGGCGACCTGCTCGCCTCCTCCGACGGCATACTCGCCTCGTCGGGGGTCGCGCCTATCGCACGAGTATCGCTCCTCCCTCTCGCATCCTGCGACGCGGCCTGGACGCCGAGAGCCTGCGAGCCTGTCGAGTCCAACGCCTCGGCCGATAGCCCGACCCCGCCTCGCCTATCATGGGTCCCTCGCCTCCCGCGGCGACCTACTCGCCTCCCCCGACGGCATGCTCGCCTCGCGGGGATCGCGCCTATCGCACTCCAAGCATCGCTCCTCCCTCTCGCATCCTGCGACACGGCCTGGACGCCGAGAGCCTGCGAGCCTGTCGAGTCCAATGCCTCGGCCGATGGCCCGACCACGCCTCGCCTATCATGGGTCCCTCGCCTCCCGCGGCGCCCTGCTCGCCTCCCCCGACGGCATGCTCGCCTCGTGGGGGTCGCGCCTATCGCACTCCGAGCATCGCTCCTCCCTCTCGCATCCTGCGACGCGGCCTGGACGCCGAGAGCCTGCGAGCCTGTCGAGTCCAACGCCTCGGCCGATGGCCCGACCACGCCTCGCCTATCATGGGTCCCTCGCCTCCCGCGGCGACCTGCTCGCCTCCCCCGACGGCATGCTCGCCTTGTGGGGGTCGCGCTTGCCGCAACCCGGGTATCATGCCACCTCCTCGCATCCGGCGAAGCGGCCTCAACGCCGAGAGCCTGCAAGCCTGTCGAGTCCAACGCCTCGGCCGATGGCTCGACCACGCCTCGCCTACCACGGGCTCCTCGCCTCCCGCGGCGACCTGCTCGCCTCCCTCTACGGCTCGCTCGCCTCGTGGGTGCTGCGCCTGCCGCATCAGGGACACCGCACCACTTCCCCGCATCGGGCGACGCGGCCACAACGTCGAGAGCCTGCGAGCCTAACAGGTCCGTGTGGCTAGGGGGCAGCCGTGCGCCCTCTCGGAGCAACGCCTCCGCCTCGCCGCCAGGTAGCGGCAATGACACCTCCTCGGGCAGCACCTCGGCAGTGCCACTAGAGGACATCCGTGCACACTCCATGGGTTGCACCTCGACTGTGCGCTCCGGTGATGACTGCGTGCACCCCTCACGCGGTGACTCGATTCTGCTGGCAGGTGGCCGCTGCGCGCACTCGTCGGGCCGCACCGCCAATGTGCTGCCAGGGGCCAACTGTGCGCACTCTCGGAGCGACGCCTCTGCTTCCTTGTCGGGTGGCGGCAGTGTGTGCTCCTGGGGCAACACTCCTGCTCTACTACCATCAGGTGGCCACTGTGTGCACTCCCCGGGCAGCACCTCCACCGACGACTGCGGATACGGGCCTAGTGGTGGCGCCGTGAGCGGCCTCCAAGGCTCCGCATCAACGGACAGCTGGGTGCGTGTCACGCCAGCGCGCGCGTCTGTGTCGTGGCTTTGGTCGCGCGCCTCGCTCGGGGCACCGCCAGCGCTCTGGCTGTGGTCTAGCGCCTCGCTCGGGTCACCGCCAGCGCTCTGACCGAGCGTGGCCGTGCACCTCACAGGGGGTTGCGCCGGTGCCATGGCCGTGCTCGCGGGGCTCGCTAGGGGCACTGCTAGCGCTATGGCTATGGGTGCGCCTCGCGCCGGGGCATATGTAGCGCATGCCCGCGCCATGCTTGCTACTGCGCGCCCCGCTAGGGACGGCACTTGCACAGTAGCCGTGCGCTTCGCTCTGGGCAGCGCTTGCGCTGTGGCCGTCGCCGCGCGCCTCGCTCGAGGCATCGCTCGTGCCGTGGCCGTGCGTCATGCTCAGAGCAGCGACGATGTGGTTGCGCGCCTCGCTAGGGGCAGCGCCAGCGCCGTGCCTGTGGCCGCGTGCCTCGCTCAGAGCGGCGCCGATGTGGCCGCGCGCCTCGCTAGGGGCAACGCCAGCAGAGAAGAAGGCTTTCTTTTTTCGAAGCGGCCCGCATTTGGAATTTTTACTGGCCCGCTTTCGGCCAGCCCGGCCAATCTTCAAATTTGCCCGCCGCAGGCGCAAAATTTTAATTTTAAGTATGGCGAGATCATAAAAATCGCACAAATTTCACGAAATTTTCATAATCGGGACCCTTGAGAGACGGCCCGCATCCAACAATCGAGCGGCCCGCAACCGGCCCGGGCTGACTTCAAACGGCCCCGGGCCGGCCCCTCACGGTAAGCCTTCTTCCCTGAGCGCCAGTGCCGCGACTGCCACCACGCGCCTCGCTAGGGGCAACGCCAGTGCCGCGACTGCCACCACGCGCCTCGCTAGGGGCAGCGCTCGTGCCGCGACTACTGCCACCACTCGCCTCGCCGGGGGCAGCGCTGGTGCTAGGGCAGTGGCCGCGCACCTCGCTAGGGGCAATGCCGATGTGGTTGCGCGCCTCGCTAGGGGCAGCGCCAGCGCCGTGCCTGTGGCCGCGTGCCTCGCTCAGAGCGGCGCCGAAGTGGCCGCGCGCCTCGCTAGGGGCAGTGCCAATGCTGTGGCTGTGGCCGCGTGCATCGCTCAGAGCGGCGCCGATGTGACCGCACGCCTCGCTAGGGGCAGCGCCAGTGCGGCCGCGCGCCTTGCTAGGGGCAGCGCCGATGTGGCCGCGCGCCTCGCTAGGGGCAGCGCCAGTGCCGCGACTGCCACCACGCGCCTCGCTAGGGGCAGCGCCAGTGCCGCGACTGCCACCACGCGCCTCGCTAGGGGCAGCGCCAGTGCCGCGACTGCCACCACGCGCCTCGCCAGGGGCAGCGCCAGTGCCGCGACTGCCACCACGCGCCTCGCCAGGGGCAGCGCCGATGTGGCCGCGCGCCTCGCTAGGGGCAGCGCCAGTGCCGCGACTGCCACCACGCGCCTCGCTAGGGGCAGCGCCAGTGCCGTGACTGCCACCACGCGCCTCGCTAGGGGCAGCGCCAGTGCCGCGACTGCCACCACGCGCCTCGCCAGGGGCAGCGCCAATGCCGCGACTGCCACCACGCGCCTCGCCAGGGGCAGCGCTGGTGCTAGGGCAGTGGCCGCGCACCTCGCTAGGGGCAACGCCGATGTGGCCGCACGCCTCGCTTAGGGCAGCGCTCGCGCAGTGGCTGTGGCCGTGCGCCTCGCCAGGGGCAGCGCCAGCGCTGTGGCCATGGCCGCGAGCCTCGCTCGAGGCAGCGCTCGTGCTGTGGCTGTGGCCACGCGCTCCCCTAAAGGTAGCACCGGTGACGTGGCCGTACGCCGAGTGCGCTCTGCGCTCGTCCGATCTGAGGTACCTCCCCCCCCTTCGGACAGGCGCAAGACCGCACGGCGCACAATCCCACGGGACGCCACCCGCAAAAAGCTAAGCCTAGCAACGAAAAACGCCGCGGCCCGCCGCCACGCCCGCAAACCCGCCGCCCGATGGGTGTGCATTTATTTTGGAATAGAAAAGTGACCTTCCTGGAATAGAAAATAAAAATTTTATTAATTAATGCAGCCTGAAAATTTTATACCGTCCCTCGAAAAATTATTATAACAATGATGCCAAAGGGATATATGTATATCGGGAAATATTGGGGAAAACTTTCGTTTTTTTTATTCGTCCACGAAAAAGACGATATGTGGCAGTTCAATTTCATAGTTAAATTTTTTATGCAAATTTCCTGAAGCGGTGAACAAATTCCTAGATATAACATTTTTAAAAATTTGGTACCTTCGAGCAGTCACTATATGCAATGCCTTGGGGGGCAAGGGGGTCATACAGGTGCCCCGACTACCTTGGGGGGGGCGAACATTGCTTTGGGAAATGTCATATGTTAAGTACACGACCCCCTCAGAATATAAATTTCTCTTTCGTGGATATAACTGGCGATCGGAGGCTGGAGATATCGAATGTCGAAAACTGTAGCTGATGTGGCGCAATGCAGTTCCCATCTTCGATGCAGTACGTGAGACATTAGTCGGAGAGAATTCGGTATTATAAAGATATTCATCTTAACCGTTCGCTGAAAACGTGTAAATTTCTCTACTTAATCGTGCGCACCCGCGAAAAAGGTTGAAGTGGTTTACGCCACATTGCTTGGGTGGCATATGACTGCTTTCTCGGGACTTGCGTTTATATATTTTGTTGAGAGAATCTTCAAAGGGAGACGACATCCGACAGACGCATACGTGATACTCGTACAGTACAAACGCTTCCAATTTCCCCACTGACGAAACACTTTCCCCATTGTCGTATTACGGGTACAGATGCAATTTATTAAATATGCACTTTCGACTTACCGCGGAACGCTCTCTCTCGCAGCGAGACCCTGTCCTGCCAAGTGAAGATCTTTAAGATTGTGTGCACATCTAAGTAACTTACTTGTATGTAATATTATCACATATTCCTACTGAGTCAGTGGGTATCCGCATCGTGCGCAATGATAACCCCGTTCGCTACTTTTGGAAGTTGCGAAAATCGTAAATTCACGCTCACTATACCCACATGAACGCGCCAGCCCTTAGCGAGATTTGTAGTGGGCTTTTCAGTGTATACGAATTACCGTTAAAAGATAACGCATATTAGATAATATTTTGCTAGTCGCTTCCCTCATCCGCTGCGCACGCACGCTTGCAGGCGAGCGCGCGGATGAGGGAGGAAACCCTAGCGAAAATGTGGACGCGGTTGACATCCGCGTTTTCGCTAGAGCTGACAGCGCGCTGTCAGATGCTCAAAATATGTTCATCATGCATATATGATATGTGTGGAAGGTTTGTGATATGCAAGATGCGTTTATGCGATGCGTATGTCGAGCGGTTGGCTCGATGCGTGCCCAATGACCCCCGTCCATGCGCGGCGTCCCAGACCCCAGGTTGTGCACGGATCTCGCGCGCGCAAAAAATATGTTGTTCCTAACGCACCTCTTAATCAGTATGCTAAGTTTTGGTGCTTCGTATTTATTTCTCAGACCTGTATCTCACGCAGCTGGACAGTGACTTACGGGCCCCCGTCTGAGCGGGTACGAGCCAGCGTTGTGTTTTGATATCTTTTTCGGCCGCACATGGACGAGGTCGGACACGTCATGACTTTCGGAGATCGAAGTGACAATATAATTATTGTGTCGACTGATGACATCTTTGAAGAAACTTTTATATTTTCAGAAGGAGGTGGGGGAAATTTTGGGAAATATCATTCTTGAAAGGCGGAAGAATTTTTGAGGCAGATCTGTAAATTAAAATTCAGAATTCAAATTTCTATTCCAGGAAGGTCACTTTTCTATTCCAAAATAAAGATATTCCGCCGCCCGATCCCGCATCTCCTGACCCCTAAGCCAAACCACGCAACGATCGCGCCCGACACGGACATCCCGCAACACCTGAAGCCGCAGAATGAACCACGCCGCCCGATCCCAAGTCCGCCGTCGAGCCATATGCGCCGCGCGGCACGTAGCCACTTGAGCCAGGTGCTCACCACCGCCGTGCGCCATAGCCGACCTTAACTCCTAACGCCCTGGCCAAGATCTCGCGCCATCCTAACGCCCCGGCCAAGATCTCGCGCCATCCCAAATTAATCAGTGCCAGGGGAGTGTGCGGTTCGACCACAAACTCCCGCCGTACACGAGGAGGTTGTTAATCCCTCGAGCACATGACGAAGCTATACTAATCGTGTGTGGAGGCACTAATATATGCAATTGCAAAGTAGTAGCACCCGCCGCACTCAGGAATTTACCACTCGTGCACGATCACGAGTGGCCAAACCGGCCGAAGCGCGGCAATTCCCGAGCCTAGAGGGTACAACACCTAGGACATCCGCGATCTAGAAACACGAGGACATTTTAGCAAAGGCCGCACAATTTGTAAAAAATTGCGCAGCGCTCCCGCCGCGAAGGGTCGGTCTTGCCAAAAAATCCACGCGATTCCTAAATCTCCGAAGCCTGAGGCCTAAATCCTAGAACCAAACCGCTCGTGCCACATATGCGTTATGCATGCGCAAACAAGGGTCGCCACGTGAGTGATCTCACGCAATTTACCGTGCGAAACGAAATTCACGACGGTCCTGGCTTCAGGGGCACCTGAAACCACCAAACACACACCCACCGACGCGAACACCGCCCCAAGCGACAAGATCTAGATTTCAAGAAACCATCAAGGGGGCAAGGCAATTCGCGAAGGCAAGCGCGCACCTCAAAAGATTTTCGTTGGGCTAGATTCCTCCACGCCAACGCGGCTCCAAGAGACCTGGAACCCTCAAACCCACACACCGCCGCGCAACGCAAGCGAAAGAACAGACATTCTCGATTTCGTAGTGTCGCTCTACGCTAGCTAATCACGCAAGGCAAGGTGGCTTTGATCAGAATTCGCGCAAAAAAAACAGGGAAGCAACGTGAAAACACGGACTAATTACCATTTTGTAGGAGTCTCCACTCTTGCTTTCTCTCTTCTTTACGGTTTCGGACTTATTCTATCTACACTTATTAAACGATCGCACGAGGTATGATTACGATTGGTCAACTATCAGACTTCGGTTTCGTAAATCTTTCTAGTTATGCTTTTGCTTTCAAGTGCATGCTTTCAATACACAATATACAGTAGTTACGGCTCTTTACTTTTTATGTTACAATTCTTAGTTCAGTTCTCATCTCCGAAACTGGTTACACTTAGAGTTCTTATACATTCAGGAACTCTTTCCATAACTCAACTGTACTGAGTACTCCGTACAACAGGCTAGGCACCTCACATCAACATCATTCTGATCGGTCCTACTGTACTCCGTACTGAGTACTCTTGCGTTTTGTACTTAGCCGTTTTTCTTGCTCTTGTGCCTGCCTCCTAGCACACCAAACGCGCCGTCGCGCACCACTTCTCCAAGCGGCTGCTTTAGCCAATCATGGCCAAACTAGCTGTGGAAAATAGCGTTGAATGGGTCCACGACCTACTGGAATATCCCGGTTCAAGATATCAGACAGTCAGTGAACCAATATAGATAAACTCCCATAAGAAATAAACCCTAAGCTAGATATACCCGGAACGGTCACGGAGTCGGAACGGTCTCGGTCCTAGCTACCTGTGACACCTTGATGTGTCACAACACGGGCTTACGGATCAGTCACAGGTCCAGTGTTGGCTACCTAGGAATCTGTCATAGGGGCCTGCACCGGGACTCCCGGTCAGGGCTGCCTATACAGATTTCAGCACAACATGTGTGCGGACGCGGGCGCCAATACCAACGCCAAGGTGCGATTGAATTATGACTGAGGTGCGACTGAGGCGGATGACGCACGCGCAAGTCGACGAGGTCAAAGATCACCACAAAGCAGTGCACATATGATGCATGGCAGCATCAACAAGCTAATAGACAAGAAGGGCCGCCTACTCTGCTGAGCATGCGGCATGCTCCTGGACACCGCCAGCCTGCGGTCAAGGTTGGTGGCCTTGTAGGTGACCGCTGCCGCCGAACATCGCGCACGCAAACTCTGCAAAACCTCTATACTTTTCGGCTACGTTTGTCCTGGAATGTCATATCGGTAAATGTCGGTGATCACTCATTTATTCGTATCTATTGATTAGCCGAACTAACTTATTCATGTCGATCGATATGTGAAACCAACCTACTGATATTGATTGATACCATGATGAGACCTACCGAAAACTATCGATACGGCCAAAAATTGTCGATGCCTATCCTTGCATTCAACCGACCGAACGTTCATTTTCCCAATTTCCCCGCAGCTCATGTTGGCCTAGTGGAGATCTTGAGATCGATTGGCCTAGTACCGAATACAATTGATGACGGATTAGACGAGATCTTGATAGATAGATCTAGAACAATATTGTATTCCATTTGTTGTTCATCACAATTCCCAAGTTGCACTCCTGACCCTTGATGAAAGCTCCATTATAATTTCAGAAGAAAGCCTTGCCTTTAAAAGGACAATAACATGAATCCATCGTGACTTGAAACGTCTAAAAAAAAACTAGACAAGAAAATAGTTACCAGTCGTGATAAAAAGTCACAATAAAAATTTCTGGAATGTCTGCACTGTCACTATACTTACAACAGCTAGTACCTAGCAATTGAAGCTATTAAATTTGAGGACGTCCCACGAAGATGTATTTGAGAGTGTCAACGTTGTGAAGATTTCAGCCGAGAAACATTGCAGAAACACTGAGAGCAAGAAGAATGACTGGTGCACTTCCAACAAAGACAAAGGAGGCGTCGGACTGTGCAATTTTGCAATCTCCTGAGCAAGATATTTTAACATTCTCATAGCAGGTATCGAGGATGTACCCCGCTCCCTCATCAATCCTCTTTGTACACTTATTGTCTGAGTATTGGTTCTCTCTTGCAACTTTCTTGCCATCAATATTTTCATCGACAATTTTAGCTCGATAACAGATAGCGGGTGCATCACTGTCAGAATCGCAACCTTCAGCACAGGCACATGTATGCGTCTCTGATGATTCAGCGCCTGAACAATCATTGCCAGTGAAACTCGACGATGTGTAGGTATCTCCATCGCAAGAGGGCTCATCGACTTCGACCTCACAGTCACCGAAGTGTCTCATTTCAACATACGTTGAACCTTCGCAGTTGGTATTTGATAAATAAGATTGTGATACCCAGATATTGTCTTCGCACAAATACTGTTGCAACCAACGGCACCGTTACTGGTTGGTCGAAAAACAACGAGATTCATTTGAAAAGCGACTGCTATTTGTTGAATCAACGTTGACACTGGTTAAAGGAAAAGAAAATTTCGATTCTAAAGCCGCCGGCTAAAGCGTTACCTTGTGGCTATTTGCTCCGTCAATGGCGCAGTCCCCGAAGTTCGAAGGCACGTGATCACTATCGGAAGCTGACTGTAACGACACTTTTGTTGAAGACTACACCCAGTTCACAAGCTCGTTAGCTTGAGGGAAAGAAAGCAAACTATCGAAAAAGAAAGCTAGTATGTTTTTTGCAACACTCCGTATTATGGAAACAAATGTATGTATGCATGAAGCAAACGAACTTTCGTATTCACTTTGTACAATTGCAGGCAGACTTCGTCGACGTTTCTAGGTTCTCACTTGGACACTTCGAACAAACTTGCAAAATAGGGACGCACCGTAGCCGTCCCTGAGCATGAAGGAGAATCAAAAATTTCAAGAAAAAGAGTGTTGTCGCCCTTGTTGCAAGTCATCTTCGAGTAAGCTGCCAAGCCACAACGAAGGTGTTACCCGCTCAGCGTATCATTATAACATGTAGAATTGTATTCGTGTGAAATCTTGCAGCGCTAAGATACTTCTCGGCGGGTTGAGCGCTGATTGTGCCCACGTCACATACGGCACTGCGGCGGGCACGTCATAATGTGCACACACGTCTTGCCCAGTAAGTGCACGGCACGCAGATTGAATACTGTGGCTAAAGCTGAACATTGGTCCTGGACTTTCCTGGCTGCGTTCTGACAAACTGATTCCAAATCAAGCAGCCCGGGATATTTTCAGTCTCGCACATTCAGAAAGTCGTCTGCCGTGCGGAGTGAGTTTGTGGTAAACGGCATCGAGCACAGTGTTATACGAGCTTCTCATAGACCCTGCACCAAGTATAAACATGTCTTCAATGTCGCACGTTTTACGTGTTCGAGGAAGCTGAAGGTCGCAAACAAGAACTTAGCGAATCTACTACTAAGTAAAAGCTGGTCCCTGTCCCTGTGCAATCTGGTACAATCGTTTTCAATATCCTTCCGACCGTAAAGCTTCCCTTTCCCCACTGTATTATCAGAAGAATCCTTAATGACTTCGGATGAGCCCATGCGATGGTATGTTCAACTTCGGTGACACGGAGGCGCGAACGCAGTCTCACCGGATAACGCCGATAAATCCTCGGACGCGACGCTTATCAAAGAGCCGCTGCAATAAAGCAGAACAACTAAAAGCAGTTGTGAATGCAAGAAGGCCATTGGGCTGAATATGATAAGTATGAAGTGATTTGGGATGTAATTTTTGCAAGGTGCTGCAAGCCTGCTATTTTAGTTTTTATGTACGCGGTGCTGCAAGCCTGCTCTTTGAGTTTTTCTGTGACACGCGCAAACCAGAGCGCAGAGGCCCTTTTGTTCTTCAGGTAGTTATCTCGTCAATACGCTAAGGCTTATTCTAGATATTTCTCTACGCGTTGGGTGGCAGCAAAGTCGTCAAGACGATGCCGTCAATCGCCGACGACGCCATGTTACCAACCCGTAGGATGGATTTGTGACATTGCCATGTCGCGACAGATCTTTAGATTCCCTTCAAAATGCTATATTTCTCCACATCAGAAATCATCTCCACCGATCGATTTTCCATCGGAAAGCTACAGAGCGTCTACATGGGACCCATCGGGAACGGATAAGAAAAATCGAAAATGGGGAAAGCAAAACATGAATGGGGAAATGTTTTCGCGAATCGAAATGATATCTCAATTCGTTGAGCCAATCAAATTACTGAAATCTGCTCGTACTGGATCGATTTTCTCGCATAAGACGATGCAAGATATTTTGGACGTCGTTCCGAGCTTCCAACGTGGCACGAAGCTTTTAGTCGTCAAAAGTCGTCACTGCCCGAAGCCGTCAAAAATTTTAGATCGAAGGATGCACAGAGGACGAACTTTCAGAATGACGACTAATGAGATGTTCACAACCGAGATTATTTTAACCGAGATTTAACCGGTTTATTTTAACCGAGATTTAACTGGTTTATTTTAATCGGTTATCTCGGATGTTCCGTTTAACCGAGATTATTTTAACCGAGAAGAATGAGACTTCGAAGTCTCCGTTTTCGACCGTGGTCTCGACTCAGATTCGGATTGCACTGAATGTCCGACTGACACGCGGACAGGTATATTCCAGGGGTGGACAGATATATAATCGTTTGGCTTATATAAGCCGATTATATCGCTAATGGGTATATAACTATATGCGTCGAAAATCAGGCCAAAAAGACGCTTATATTATATCCGATATAAGCGTCTTTGCTTATATAACTATAAGCGCATATATCGGCGATATAAGCGCTTATATCGGCGATATAAGCAAAGATATCACCATCACAAGGAGGAAAATATCCAAATCTTCGGGATTTAGCTCGTATAATTTTGTCCATTCCTGGCAGTGAGATTGAGAATGAGAGGGTGTTCAGTATAGCTGGACGATGCATCGCAACCGTCAAACGTGCTTCTGTGGCACCCGAAAATCTTCATATGGCCGTTCACATTGAATCGGAACCATCCGAGCGATCCCTTGATCGACATGCAGAAGACGTTGGTAAGGGAAAATGCCTTGAAGGCGGAATCTCTGGCGTACGATCTTCAGTCGTACAAGGGCTTCAAGGATTTCGAAACCCTTCTCACCGAGCAACACGAGGAAGATCTCATCCAAAACGATACAGTATGGTGGACCCAGAGATGGCGGAGACTTTCGACCAAGATGACTTATACTTTCGATTGGCTTTTCTTTTATACTGATACTTTTATACTGGTACTTTTATGGCTTTTAGTAAATGTTTGATTTATTTTCTTTTATATATTTTCTTGGCTTTTTTATTTGAATATGTGTCTACACACTATGCACTGTCATATTCCGCTTGTATGACGTATCACTAAATAAAATCAGATATAGAAAATCCTGAATTCGCCCACGAACTGCTAAATTTAGGGCACTATAATCATTAAATTGTGCTTATATAAGCGTGTTTATGCTTATATAAGCGTCGATATAATATAAGCGTTGACGCTTATATCGACGCTTATATAAGCGTCGATATTACCATTATATCACCTCGACCCACGGTTATATAACCGCTGACGCTTATATCTCAAAAATCGATATAACTGTCCACCCCTGGTATATTCCATGGTTTCGCGAGACCTCGGTCTCACTTTTTAACTTCGAAGTCTCGTTTTTCGACCGTGGTCTCAGAATTTCGACCGCGCTCCGCGGTCTCGATTCTGACTTCGAAGTCTGGTTACATGACTGGTACAGTACAGGTCTGTCTTCTCGCAAGAAGTTTTCGAGTTCGAAATCTACGTGAAATTTTCCACGCGCCAGATATCTCTATGACGGTCCACCCCCCAAAATTGGTGGGACGACAGGTAGGGTGCAGTTGGCGTGCTGTAGCGGCGTGTAGCTCGATGGCCAAGGCAAGATGCATGGTGGGGATAACGAAGGACATCAGGTGGGATGTGGGACTACCGCGCCTTGCCACATGAAGGCTCGGCACACCCCTAATTCTAGTGCAAAAGGTTGTTGATGTAGACTGTGGTAGGTGGGGGCATTGGAGGGGGTGTGGCCCGAGCATGGTTGCGCTGACGGAGCAGGGCGTAGCGAGCGAACCGCTTCGATTCGTGCGGCGCGCGAGGTGTCCCAACACACTAGAAGAGTGGCGAAATAATACTTTTGGGGTGGTTGGCGGGGGGGCAGGGTGGGGAGGTTCGAAATGCAGGCCGGCTCTCAGGGTTCGGGTCTTACGCGTACGTGGGTCGCAAGGCTGAAAAAAACCGGACCGTCATAGAGATATGGCCAATGAATCCAAACTCGGTCTCGTGGTGCCATGTGCATCGAAAACAATGTAACACATGCCCTGAAGGGTCACTCGACCGCTGGGGTGGCTTGGAGCCCCATGGATCCGCCGATTTCGAAGGGGGGCTAGGGCAGGATATCTCTATGACGGTCCACCCCCCAGAATTGGTGGGACGACAGGTAGGGTGCAGTTGGCGTGCTGTAGCGGCGTGTAGCTCGATGGCCAAGGCAAGATGCATGGTGGGGATGACGAAGGACATCAGGTGGGATGTGGGACTACCGCGCCTTGCCACATGGAGGCTCGGCACACCCCTAATTCTAGTGCAAAAGGTTGTTGATGTAGACCGTGGTAGGTGGGGGCATTGGAGGGGGTGTGGCCCGAGCATGGTTGCGCTGACGGAGCAGGGCGTAGCGAGCGAACCGCTTCGATTCGTGCGGCGCGCGAGGTGTCCCAACACACTAGAAGAGTGGCGAAATAATACTTTTGGGGTGGTTGGCGGGGGGGCAGGGTGGGGAGGTTCGAAATGCAGGCCGGCTCTCAGGGTTCGGGTCTTACGCGTACGTGGGTCGCAAGGCTGAAAAAAACCGGACCGTCATAGAGATATCGTTCCGCGATGCATGTCATCTTTCTGCGGGGGGTGGACAACGAAAACGAGACTTCGAAGTCTCACTTCTGAAAACTGTCTCGCGTAACGAATCTGATCGCGTATCTGATACTTCCGACGTGGACCAAATATTCTTTCGTTAACCGAGATGATTACCTCACTTTTCGACCGAGAAGATGAGACTTCGAAGTCTCGAATTTCTGACCACGGTCTCGGTCGTGATTTCGGTTTCAGTCATCATACGGGCCACTGAATGGCCGAATTTTGAATTCCGACGCTCTCATTCGCCCGAGAAGTTTCGACCGAGAAGTTAGAAATCATCTCGGTTAAAACCGTGAACATCTCATAAATGACGACAAAGATGCCGAAATCGTCTCCAAACATTTCCAAGTTTTCAAGTCGTCCGAAATGTTTGGGGTGGCAGGGACGACATAGTCGTCAAAAAGTCGCTTTCGGCGTCGTCATTCTGATTTCTGTAGCCAATCAGAATGTCCCGATCAATTCCGAGGACGGCATCGTCTTGACGACTTTGCTGCCACCCAACGCGTAGAATCACCCTAAATGCATTTAGTGTGAATCTATAGATTGGTGTCAGGTCACCCGACCGTAGTCGGCGTCGGCAGTCGGCAGTCGGCAATGTTACCCATCTATAGATGGAAAACACGGAATGCGGGAGTCGACTTTCCTACGTGGCACGTAGATTTAGTCGGCAAAACGTCGACTCTGTCCAAAGCCGTCCAAAGAATCGGGCCCATTTTAGATCGAAGGATGCACAGAGCAAGAGTCGACGGAAAGTCGACGAAAGATGCTTTTTGTCAGACGATGTCAGGCCTTCTATAACTTGAGTTTTCCCAAACCTCAAGTTATAGAAGGCCTGACATGGGCGTGACATGCAAGAGTCGGCGTCGACTTTCCGTCGACTCTACATCGTCCGAGCCAATCAGCGTCGCGATCAAAACGCTGACGCCGGGTGAATCTATAGATTGGTGTCAGGTTACTGTACCCGACTGTAGTCGGCGTCGGCAGTTTTTTGATCGCAGCACGCTGATTGGCTCGGACGACGTAGAGTCGACGGAAAGTCGACGCCGACTCTTGCATGTCACGCCCTAGCAAACACAGAATGCGAGAGTCGACTTTCCTACGTGGCACGTAGATTTAGTCGGCAAAACGGCGACTCTGTCCAAAGCCGTCCAAAGAATCGGGCCCATTTTAGATCGAAGGATGCACAGAGCAAGAGTCGACGGAAAGTCGACGAAAGATGCTTTTTGTCAGACGATGTCAGGCCTTCTATATTAACTTGAGTTTTCCCAAACCTCAAGTTATAGAAGGCCTGATAGAGGGTCGAATTCATGTCTCGGCACTTTCACTCCAATGGTAATTGATGTAATTGCCATATGTGCGATCACCTTCTTCAATAATCTCAATTACCACTGGTGGGCCAGATTACCCGGCGTTAATTACGGGCAGTTCATTTTCATTCAGCCCATTGCAATGGCCGCGATTTAAAAAAATGCCCGAATCGCGTCAGATCTACATTTCAATTATCTCAATTCCCACTGGCCCTCATTTCAATTATCTCAATTCCCACTGGCCCTCGTTTCAATTACCGTATCTGATCGCACCCACAAGAAAAATAAGAGTTTCCATACTCTACCCTATTTTGACTTACCCTCTCGTTCCGACAGTCCAAGAAAAATCAGAGTTTCTACTTGTCCTGGGGAGTGTCGATAAGTGAATTATCGACGTATTCATAAATCCCATCGACTATCGATGAGGGGCATCATAATCTGTCGTCACGTACCGCACGAGGTAATGGTGAAGAAATACGAATCGCAAAATCTCACGTAGAGTACAATATTGGGTGCCCTATAGTAGTATCTAGTAGTATGTGACTCCTTGTGCCACTCACACCTGAAGCATCGTAGTTGCGGTCGCGGTGTCACACGTTATGATGATGACACTGCGACACGCGCCCCTCTCAGACAATCTTCCCGCAGTAATAACTTGGCGGCGTAAGCCGCCACTCCTTACTCTGGTAATATTATCCGCAGCCATTGTCCTTCAGCTGCTGCCTTATGGCAGCTGTCGTACCGTCTCTTTTCCCACCCTCATATAGCTAGTTTATTTCTGGTTTCTCATGAGGTTACGGGCTTCGCTTACGCTTCCTCTGCTTGTTTCAGCTTTCTGATCTGCAGATCTTGAAATTCCCGCCTTCTCTAGCTTCAATTTTACAGCCGGCATGGTTTTTGCGACGATCTTGGCCAACGCGACCGCTGCAATCTTTCTCTCGCTGCCACAAGGGAGTGGTGACCCCGGCAGCAACATCTCTTTTCCGGAATTCGTGTCCCCGGAATTTCAGCCATTTCGATGGGAGTAGTGACCCCACTTTGGCGACCAACGTCATCCGATGACAACCTCTTAGCAGCAACCGCCGCCAGCCTGCAATCTCGCAGACCCGCTGCGCTGTCCGCTCTCTGCCTGTTTTCTGATCGCCCCCCTATTTCAGATCCTGAAAATCGGCAGTGCCAACCCAATTCGCCAACGACTGTCAATTTTGCCACCTTCGAGGTTTTTAGAGGCAGCCGTATTTTTTATGTTGGACAATGGACTTCTGGGAAGTGGTAACCCGTCAACCGGGCATCCTTACCTCAACCCCTTTGACTTCTTTCGTCATTCTTTACTAATGGCTACTATCCTTAATGGCTTACGCCCGTGGTTCGGTACTATCACAAGTACCAAGCCGTATGCTTCATTATGGGCACTAGAGGGGGTGTATGTGTCCCATGAAGGTTTCGAAAAATCATTTAGGACCCTTTTGATTTATTGTTGTTGCTGAAATTTACTCCCATCGACTTTAGGTATGTGTATGCGCGGCATGCTTTCGGGGGTGAAAGACCATAAAATTAATTAAAATTTTGGGTACTATTACAAGTACCCGCATGTTTCGCCGCATAACTCCTGCTACACGCTCCGGATGAAGATTCGGAGACCTATGTTGACAAGTTCGCGAGTTGCCCGATCTGGCGGTGTCTCGTCGATTTTTCCATCCGGCCTCATCTTGATGCCAAAATTTGCGGTTGAAGTCGCGGGGGTATAGAAAATCTGGGTATTTGCAAAACTAAGCGAAAATTGAAGGCCAAAATTTTGCTACCCAACGGCATTCGACGCCCTCGTGCGCCCAATATACGTGTGTTATAGACCAATGGCGCATAACGCAACCCGGGCTTTGGGTGCCCGGACGAAAATATATGAAGGGTAGCATCTCCATATCAAAGGAGGGCATCGAAAAAAATCCGGCGTTTGGTATTGAGATAGTACCGAAACGCGTTTCGGTACTATCTCAAGTACCACGGGGCAAAGAGTAATTAATCCAGATCCTTTCACAAGGATCTAGCGCAAATGGGCATGGCGACCTTGTATATCGTATACAGTGGCCCGGCATATGCTTTGGAGCAATATTTATGACCCGTTTGAATTATCTATAACATTGTTTTGCTTGAAATGTCGATGGTTTAACCTTTAATCTTATTGTGGTTTGGGTGGGTGCTTTCACAGAATTTTAATTAAAATGCTAGATCCTACCACAAGGATCTAGGGTACCGACAGCTCTAGGCCTTGCTGCACGAGCTCGGGTTGGTGCGTATGTTGTTAACCCTCGAGGGTATGACCAAAACTAATTTTGTAAGCCCTTTAATATCATACTAGCCGGATTAATCGCCGCATATGCGCATGACATGGTGTAGTACCGTCAAAATTCAATATTTCCGTCATAATTAGGGTCTGAAAATCGCATTCTAGAACCTCTAGCGGTAGTTCTAACCGTTAAAAAAATCCCAAAAAAATCCCAAGGAGACTTTGAAGTCATATTAAAGTACTGAAGTGCTCACCAAGGCAAAGATCTAGCCTCAAAGCTTAAAGTGGACCAAGACTTACGCCCAAAATGCGAAATTACCCCCATACTTAAGGAATGTGTATATCTTACCCATGTGACCGCGTTCGTGTGATGTGTCCAATATACACTATCCAAGCCGTATTTTGACCCAAACATGATTAATATACATGCATACCTTGAGATATATCATGTCTATGGTGGCAAAGGATCGATATACGATTGGCAAAAAATTATGGAAGATGCACCCCGGTTTTGAAGCTTTTAAAAACGTAGCAGTTCAAAATTTGGTTGGGGCATGCTATAAATGCATTAGCTAGGAGTATATGTGATGGATTCTCGTCAAACCACGCACCATACTACTTAATATAGGTCCCATGTGGAAAGTATTTCTTGGTGTTGACTTGTAGAAAGCTCGTGGGGCCCCTAAATAAATTATTGAAAAAGTGATCCTTGTGGGAGGATCTAGAGCGTTCTAGGTCCTCCCACAAGGATCTCGGGATAGTAGCCACTAATCAGCCATTTGGCAGATTTCTGGCCAGATTTACAGCCGGATCGCGTTCGTCGACCCTTCTCTCCTCCCTACCCCTCTGGAAGTTGGAATTCCTCGACATCAACCTAAACAGCAACCCCCTCAAACGTTGTTCATCAACGGCTTCAATTTTCAGAAAATTCGACGTGTTTGTGTGTGCGCAATGTCGTACGTTTTACAGCCATCTACTTTGACGCGGATTGCCAAGGCCTATTTTCAGTTTTGACCCTTCTCCACGTCCCCATGGCATGTGATGATCTTCGAGGGACCTGAAATTATCTTTAACCCCTATGGAGCGGTTTGTACCGTATACGGTACAACCACTTCAAACTCTAAGCTTGTATTCATTTCTCAGCCCGATAGCACTTGTCGGAATCGGCCATACAAGCTTCGCACACCCGTTGCAATAGGTATATCTAATACTCAACAATTTATTCTACACATATACTTAGTATATATATCTCACCCAAGGGTAAATTTGTTGTAGCAAAATCCCCAAAGTTGCTTATTTCTAGGCATGCAATTTTGGTCAAAAGTATCTTAAAGTGTGAAAAAACGAGGTGTAGATGCCATTCATCGACAAGGATTTGTTGGTTCAGTGCCCACTATCATATAAAATGACCATGCACCTCATATGGGCAATACTTACTTTCCCGACAGTCGATTTCCCCTGAAAACACACCATATGGCCTTAAGTATGGAAAACATTTGACAAATGATGTTTTTTCGTTGTTTTTTGGTGTTTTTTTCACCTTATTGCTTGAATATTTCGATGTATTGGTGCGTTTAACTACAGCCACTATTACTGTTTTCAAGGCATTAGTAAAGGCGATTGTTTTATGGTCGAGGGGCGACCTAATACTCGAATAAGCGGTTGTGAGAACTGATTTTTGACACTTTTGATTCCTGGAAAACGTGTTTTTTGGCTTGTATATCACCGATATATCGTTGTATATATCATGCGATCATGTATTTTATGGACCAAAATCACTTTATAGGAGTTATGAAACATGTAACGAATCACCCACACTTACCGAGGCACCATATACCGTGAAAACGACACATTTGTGAAACTGGTGCTTTTGGCAAAAAATTCCATCCGCTCCATAGGGGTTAAGAACGACAATCAACATTTTCAACATTCTTCGATGACTCGTCGTGATCTCTTTTGTAGGTAGTGCTTAGAAGCACTTTACTTGGTAGTGCCTTAGAGGTAATTCGCTAACAAAGTGTGCTTTTAGAACGTAAATCGGTAGTGCCCTAGACGTATTTTCTAGCATGCATACCGTAGTGTACCCTTCCATTGGATGGGTAGTGCTTCATCCTTAGTGACCACTTCGTAGTCAGGTATTGTCACGTAGAGTACAATATTGGGTGCCCTATAGTAGTATCTAGTAGTATGTGACTCCTTGTGTCACTCACACCTGAAGCATCGTAGTTGCGGTCGCGGTGTCACACGTTATGATGATGACACTGCGACACGCGCCCCTCTCAGACAATCTTCCCTTCGTAATAACTTGGCGGCGCAAGCCGCCAGCCCTTACTTTGGTAATATTATCCGCAGCCATTGTCCTTCAGCTGCTGCCTTATGGCAGCTGTCGTACCGTCTCTTTTCCCACCCTCATATAGCTAGTTTATTTCGGGTTCCTCATGAAAATCGTCAATTCATTTTTATATAACTATCTGACTCACGCACCTGAATTATAATAATTATTTATATCGCGTGCTCCAATGAATTCTGGTGGACGCCTCATTTCTGACGAGCAAGCGAAGCAACTTAGCGCAAAATTCCCCTCTCGTCTGTGATCGCAATCTCGGTGCATATTTTCATACCTTATCTCCGAATTTCATACTACTCGCTTTTCATTTTCATACTAACATATCTCCGAATCAAGTAAGTTCGCAGCTCACAGTGACGCGCGCCCTCTGCCTGGACCTCTTGAATTATGATGATGATGCCTAAGTTGAACAGGATATTTTGCGCGGTGGCAAAACAGTCCGTGGACGTTGATGTTAAAATTCTTGCATAGACGTCAGCTCGGTGAATAGATTTACGTTTTGCGCCCATTACTATGTGCCTATTGCATGTTCCATCCAAGCTGCTTAACCTGCACCGTCTTTATCATAGCTTGGCCATGCCGAAGTTGAAATTGTGTATAGCAACCTCAGTGGTTTCAAATCATCTTCGAGCGTTTTCTGTGCTACGTCACCAGGCAGTGTGGACGACGTGGGCGGATACTACCAACAAGTACCTGGACCAGGTAACGTATGTGCCGCGAAATTCTTCAGCCCAAGTTGCCGTTTGATTATGTCTATTCTGCGAAAGGCGGGTTAACCCGCCGTAACACGTTGTTACGGCGGGTTACCAATACCTAGGCATTTCTACGATATCGCGCGCGTAATCGACTTCGGGCAAAAAGTACGAACAGCAGGCGTTTATCAACCCTCAAAATTACCCAAAAAAACGTTGCGAGAACTCTTGACACTTTGGTCTGAGGATTTGTAATCGAGTTCGGGCAAAAAGTAGGAACAACAGGCGTTTATCAACCCTCAAAATTACCCCAAAAAAGTTGGCAGAGCTCCAGACACTTTGGGCTGAGGATTGGTCTATACCGATAGGGAAGTGCTCTAGATCGAAACTTAAGGTCACAACACATAAAACTTCCTTGAAATATTGTCACTTAGTGCCTTGGGACCACCACGTAGCCTACGCGGAGCAACAATAAACGAAGTTAGGGGTTAACCCGCCGTAATTTTTGGGCCAACCCGCCCTAACTTTGAACGCCATTTCAGCCCGGTGTACCCATCCAAGTAGCAGAAATTACAGTTTCCACACACAAAACTAACTACAATAAACATTGCCAAGCATGGGTTGTATGCGATATCTCGAATTATTAAGGATATTAGGGTGCTCGAATATCGCTCTTAGGTATTGTTAACCCGCCCTAAAATTAGTAGAATAGACAATTAGTGTAGTCAATGTAGGACTGTTTTGCGCTGCCAACGGTATGTCGTGCGACCAAAGCTTGCTTCAAATTTATTGAGTGTCGAACTTTGCATATATTGAGCTATCACATATCTGCATCAGAATGTGTTACCACTGTGACAACAAAATTTTGTATCCCTGGTGGGTGTCTCCATAATGGATACTGCACCTCCCCACATAGGTTTTCTTACTCTGAGGGTTTCAAAGACATAATGGGAAAGTGTTCAGTGTGCGTCATGGCTAGCATACTAAATTCTGGAGTCCCTTTGTATCAGGCACGTGATAATCTGCATTTAAGCTATAGCAGAACACAGATTCATCACTTGAGGCCACGTGTTTTCATTATATCGTTCTAATTCTTGGAATGTAGTACTAGAGTTTTCTTTGAAGGTTGCGTAGTGGCCTCTACTGTGATCTGTGCGTGCCCCAGGCTAGCATAATATTGCTGCGGGGATTGATGCGGGAAACTTGCTGCGGCGTAACTGACTCTCTACCATCGGTGACCAAAAGGTGCGCAATTTACCGAAAAACTTCTGCTGAAATCTGTATAGGCAGCCCTGACCGGGAGTCCCGGTGCAGGCCCCTATGACAGACTCCTAGGCCAACACTGGACTGCTGACTGATCTATAGGTTCGTGCTGTGACACACGTTGTGTCACAGGTAGGCTAGACTCCGAAACCGTCCGAGACCGTTCCGGGTATATCTAGCTTAGGGTTTATTTATCTTATGAGTTTATCCACAGAGTTCGGGAGTTTCTGATATCTAGTGAACTAGGATATTCCAGTAGGTCGTGGCCCCATCCACGCTTTTATTCCACTTGCTAATTTGGCCATGATTGGCTAAACGGCCGCTTAGAGAGGTGGTGCGCGAGGGCGCGTTTGGGTGCATCTAGGAATTATGGTTTGAGCTGAGTCGGCGGGCGACTTAGGACAGCGGCTATGGGGACGGCGCCTCGTTCTGGACTAGTTGACGCAATGTTCATCCTCGGTTTTATTCTGGCCTTGATCCCGCTGGTTACTGAGTTTTGGGCTGGTGTTCGCGACACCTTCGACTTCGACGACATCTCCGAGTGCCCCTCGCTTACATGTTCTCTTCGCCCGCTCCGCAGCGCTCCATCCCAATTTTTTCCGCAACCACACCCGAACACGCTCATGCACACCACCTTCCCTCAGGCTTTTCGAGAGATGGGTGTTACCACCAGAGCGAAGAAGTCCCTCACGAGGGACAGCGACATTGACGCCTCGCTGAGGCTTATCGACGGGGTTCGGAACAGCCCGACGGTGCGGACACCAACTGTTCCGACCCCCAACCCTGCTTCGAACGAGGACGCCGACGTGGCTATCAGGCGTTACTTGCAGGAGCAGGGCAATCTGACTGACGACATCTACAAGACACGTCTGCATCGTGCCTGGGCCAAGAGCATCCGCGAGGACGTTCTTGGTGACAAGAAGCACCATTTTCGCGGTACGGACGACGCTGGCCTTCTGTCCGACCTGGTGGTGCAGCTGCGTACGGAGTTTGAGTCGGCTAGGCTGGAGCTCAAGTCCTTTGACATCGACAACCCCCTTGCAATGGTTGTGCGCCGGGTGAATGGGCTACTCTACGACGTGCTGGCTCTCGTGGTGGAGAAGCACAGCAACGCGTATGTCTGGCTCACCGGTACGGATGCTTCGTCTGACCGGGATGGCCGGCGAGCTTTAATCGACATCATCAAGGGCTGCGTACCGGTGGCACTGCGGGAGTCGCAGCAGGAGGAGCATGCGGCCTTGCGTTATCCCGCAAACGTTGACCCGCAGCCGATCTTGGCGAGGGAACAACGTTTGGTGCGGGATAACAAGGCCTCCGACTGGACGCCTACGGAGGCCACACGCAAGCTGAGCATGTACACCAGGCTGGACCCGACGTTCTACGCTGCGGTTAAGGTGCGCTACCCCATGGCTGCTGACTTGGCTCATGTCCCGTTGGCCCTGCTGGATTCAGTGACCCGTAGGTCATAACTTGCTCTGACTCCCGATAGCTGTACCAGTACTCGTACAGTACTAGGTGACAGATACCTAGGTCACAGACCGCTTTATATTCGTTATCTCTTATAATCAGTTTACACTTGTATGAAACTATTCAGTGACACCCGATATATTGGCGTTACAATATATCTCACAGGTTATGGGGTATCACCCCGCTTTTATCACTGCTGACTTTGCCATGATTGGCTAACCTTTTCCGCTTGGCGGGGCGTTGGGGCCTCGCGAGGTGTTGAATTGGCAATTCTAGAGCGTGCGGCTTGCACAACGTTGCGGCGAGATCTTCAGTTGGGACTTTCGGCTTATCCTTCGGATGTCTGCGTTGGAATTTGTTTTTGACTGGGCCTGATCAACCTTGTCGACATCTCCTTGGCCGCCGCATCTTCGACTTCGTTGGTTTCGTTCGACCCCTTTTGGCCTCCCACTCCGCAACTGCATTGCCGGCGCTCGCCACCCCACAATTTACATCTCGCCTTTTCCCCAACGCCCCTCCTATAGGATTTAATTCTGATGTCTTCGTCTTCAATTGGAACCCCGGCCGTGGGCGCTAGGATGCGCCTAGACTCTATTTTCGCTAGAAACGTGGGTGCTCGCTATAGGAGCACTCCGCAGTCAGCGCATGTTGCCCTTGCTGCTGCTGACAAAACCCGTGGCAACGCCGTTTTGCAATCGTCTCGGGACATTGATGTTGTCAAGCGTGTTGCTAAGGACACCTTAGGTACCAAGGCGTCATCATTTTCCGGAAGTGAGCCACATCGACAACTTCTTTGGGACTCCTTGGTGACTGCATTGGAGACTTCTTTCGTCAACAAGGACTCCGCCAATGAGGACATTTTTGACCTCGTGGACGTCGACAAGGAGGTTCACCCGATTTTCAACGACATCTTACTTCGTGCGTTGGTTTCGTTGACGACTCCCCACTCTCCAGCTCGAAGGTGGGTTGACGCTTCGGCTAGAATTTCTCCGCGCGACGGTAAGCGTGCGCTCCTGGAGATCACCAAGCGGCTTCTGCCGCCTGGGCATCGGCCGCTCCGACATCACGAGGAGCTTTTGAGCATTTCTTTTGGGTCCTCTGACGATCCAGAGCCCTTGGTAGCTCAATTTGACGAGTGCCTCAAGGCTATTACGGCTAGTGGAGCCGGTTCTATGGACGGCAAGGCCGGCGCCAAGCGGCAGCTACTGGCGAATTTTATCGAGAAGGCATCACCCCACTTCGCCTCGACACCGAGTTGGCTAAGGTGGGCATCGAGGAGATTTACACGCACGTTCTCGAGGTGTGGTGGTGTGCATACCCTAATGGCTCTCCCACCCGCCCCAAGGCTTCACCGTCGCCCACACATCTTGCAGCGGCTTACGCAGGTGGGAACCAGCCTGACGTGAAGGACTTCCTCGAGGAGTTTGCCCGCATCGTGGGTGAGGCTTCTTCCTTACTTGCCTCGCTTCGTCATGGGGAGAATGGTAGTGAGCGTGACACACCGCCGCCACGGGATGAATTTCCCCGTCGGCATGGCGCCGGTGGTGTCAAGTTTCCGCCGTCCAAGTGGCGCGATGATCGCAACCGTCGACCCGACGGTAAGTTCCATGGACGTGACCGTCGAGTAGGATTTAAACATCGTTTTGCGGCCTCCCCGCTCCCGAAAGGGGCGAATTGCTCACAATCGCGTTCCACGCAAGCGGCTAGATGCATTTCTTTTCACTCCGCATCTTCGGCCTTCGTCCAGGAGTGCCCCCTTTGTCCGGGACACTTTCATGACACGGCGCGTTGCCCGACGGTGTGTGGCTCGTGTGATGTGGACTTAGATACGTGATGCCGCCATGGACATGGACATCGTCGTTTCGGCCTTTCAAACCGCCTTCGACGACGAGAACGACGAGGAATTTGCTCAGTTGTGCCACCAGCACGACCAGCCACTGGCGCGTGACGACCCAGAGCCCTTTACGTACCCGGTGGGACGCGATGTGGGTTTGCGTGCGCACTATGCGGGCTTGAGCCGTGGTGCTACATCGGACACCGGCATGGGAGGTGTACTTGCCGACGCACGAGGTGTGCTCGACTCCCTGCGGTCTGCGGCTGCGGCTGCAGAGGTCGGTGGTGCTGCCGCGTCAGGTGTGCCTGCACCCCTTCACCTTGGCACTTTGTCTGTGCCGCAGGTGGTGTGCGATGTGCCACCACCTGCCAATCACGAGATCGAGACTCAGCCGCTATACCCGGTTTTACCGTCGGACCCGGCAGCCCACGAGTCTCCTTTTGAGGAGCCCCTTCAGGTGACCTTCATGGACAGGTTTCACCCGGCATGCCCCGACAACCTGTCACTTAATGTGTGCTCGATTGAGTTTGCTGAAGGGCAGACTCACCCGGTGGAGCTTTCCGTGATCGACGATGACGGTGACTCGGACATTTTTTCTTCCCACGGAGACGAGATTCCTTCGGCCCCGCCGACTACACTTTCACGTGTCGGTGTGGCAAAGTTGCCGAGGACCTTATCTTTTGCATCTCTTGCCCTGCCCGCCCTCATGTGCCTTGCATGTGCCTCAGCGGTTCAGGGTTCGGTGGTGCTCGATCGAGCCGTTGACTTCACCGCAGCAGTACATCCCACCGGGGTGACTGCCAACTGTCCGTCTGTCTTGCCTTTGACTTTACCTTTTAGCACTTCTTTTGCTTCTCTGGTTTCGGCAGACTGGGACTTTTGTTTTTACATTTCTGGATTCCTAAATTTACTCCACGCATGTGGTTCTGGACTCTGGCTTCTAGATTCTGGTTCTGGCTTCTGGTTCTGGACTCTGGTCTCTGGACTCTGGTTCTGGATTATGGTCTCTGGACTCTGGTTCTGGTTGAACATCTTTGACTCTGACAACATCTTCAACACTGGTGAACTCTACAGCTTTGTGGACCACTTTGGAAGTGGCTGAGTAGCTGTAGGATTGAGCTGTAGGAACTTAGCTTGTGAGCGGTATCCTAGCAGCAGTTTTAGAAAGGGACCGCCCTGGCTAAAGCACAGGCCTCCCTCTAGCAGTTTCCAGCTCCTAGCTGTTTGTTGTTTCGGAACAATTTGCTTTGTCTGTGCTCCGCTCTCTGCCACCTGTAAGAGCACTGTGTACAGTCACAGGGTGGTGTGCTGGATTCAGTGACCCGTAGGTCATAACTTGCTCCGACTCCCGATAGCTGTACCAGTACTCGTACAGTACTAGGTGACAGATACCTAGGTCACAGACTGCTTTATATTCGTTATCTCTTATAATCAATTTACACTTGTATGAAACTATTCAGTGACAACCCGATATATTGCGTTACAATATATCTCACA
>LGRX02028233.1:0-28357 GCA_001247695.2 Cymbomonas tetramitiformis
CTTTGCACCTATCTACCGTACGCGCACCCTCGCGCATTCCTCCCCACCCACCACTCGCAGCGCCGCTGCTCACCCTTTGGCCGCTGATTCGCAACCGCAGATGAAGCAGCGTAAGGCACGGCGCCGGGGAGAGCGCCGCACGCGCCACGCGCCTGATTCGGCGCGGAGCGGAGCAGCCTCCCCGCACCCTTGGTCCCTGGGTCCTATAGTCCTTGCGGGCACGCTTTGCACCTATCTACCGTACGCGCACCCTCCGCCATCCCTCCCCACCCACCACTCGCAGCGCCGCTGCTCACTCTTTGGCCGCTGATTCGCAACCGCCGATGAAGCAGCATAAGGCACGGCGCCGGGGAGAGCGCCGCACGCGCCACGCGCCTGATTCGGCGCGGAGCAGAGCAGCCTCCCCGCACCCTTGGTCCCTGGGTCCTATGGTCCTTGCGGGCACGCTTTGCACCTATCTACCGTACGCGCACCCTCCGCCATCCCTCCCCACCCACCACTCGCAGCGCCGCTGCTCACTCTTTGGCTGCTGATTCGCAACCGCAGATGAAGCAGCATAAGGCACGGCGCCGGGGAGAGCGCCGCACGCGCCACGCGCCTGATTCGGCGCGGAGTGGAGCAGCCTCCCCGCACCCTTGGTCCCTGGGTCCTATGCTCCTTGCGTGCACGCTTTGCACCTATCTACCGTACGCGCACCCTCCGCCATCCCTCCCCACCACGACCTGCAGCGCCGCTGCTCACCCTTTGGCCGCTGATTCGCAACCGTAGGAAGCATGATATGAAACTTACGACAGACGGACTGGTTTGAGCAGAGGCCACAGGCCCACATGCAACGAGGGAGGAAAGAGAAACACAGGAAACATGATTCTACGAAACTTAGGACGGACGGACTGCTTTGAGCAGAGGCCACAGGCCCAGGGCATAGCGCACTGGATAATAACTTTCATTTCACGATACTACATAGTAACATCGTCTGCAGCATACGTATTCAGGACTATCCGGCACGCCACGATGGTAGACGGTAACTACTATGCTTCTATGACAACCGCGCTAACGAAGCTTGCTGTTAATCCTATACACGAAGTCTTTGATAGTGCCGTTTAAAATCACGTGCCAGAAGAGAGGACTCGTATCCTGGAAACACGCAGGCGTAGTGTATCACATGGTGTGCGCTCACGTCAGGTCAACAAAAGTGCCCGTGGGCGTGGGCAGAACCCACTCCACTGCAATGCCGTAACCATGCAAGTCGACAAGTCTATGCAAGCAGGGCGAACTATCCCTTCGCCTATATAGGTCAACATGAGTCCCGCCGCGCGAAAGTCTCAACACCAGAACCGTGCTGTGTACTCGTTCCGCATAGACTGTCAGGGTGTTGTTCACCAGGTAGCCCCAATGACACCGGTGTTGGTCACACAAATATTTCTTTTGTTGAGGAGTAATGCCCGTCTGGGTAGAGCCCCAACCCACAGACTTGGCCATCGCGGCCACAGTTCCCTTCAAGGCCTGCTCACTAAACTGGCCGGTAGTTGCCGCTGCTAGCGACCATATGAAACACTTGCCATCGCCGGGGACTATTACAAGCAGCCATGTGCGTAGAGAGCAGCGAGAGCGGCCCTACAAAAACACGCGAACGGACACTGTCACAGGGGCATACACTCGATGGCTGTGGAAGCATGCGCAGCTCGGGACCGACGTCGCCAGGTATCCATGGCCCTGTCGATGGCCCGGGGAGAGCCACTCTTTGGCCGCTGCTCACCCTTTGGCCGCTGATTCGCAACCGCAGATGACGCAGCATAAGGCACGGCGCCGGGGAGAGTGCCGCACGCGCCACGCGCCTGATTCGGCGCGGAGCGGAGCAGCCTCCCCGCACGCTTTGTCCATGGGTCCTATGGTCCTTGCGTGCACACTATGCACCTATCTACCGTACACACACCCTCGCGCATCCCTCCCCACCCACGACCTGCAGCGCCGTTGCTCACCCTTTGGCCGCTGATTCGCAACCGCAGATGAAGCAGCATAAGGCACGGCGCCGGGGAGAGCACCGCACGCGCCACGCGCCTGATTCGGCGCGGAGCGGAGCAGCCTCCCCGCACGCTTTGTCCCTGGGTCCTATGGTCCTTGCGTGCACACTATGCACCTTTCTACCGTACGCGCACCCTCGCGCATCCCTCCCCACCCACGACCTGCAGCGCCGCTGCTCACCCTTTGGCCGCTGATTCGCAACCGCAGATGAAGCAGGATAAGACACAGCGCCGGGGAGAGCGCCGCACGCGCCACGCGCCTGATTCGGCGCGGAGCGGAGCAGCCTCCCCGCACCCTTTGTCCCTGGGTCCTATGGTCCTTGCGTGCACACTATGCACCTATCTAACGTACGCGCACCCTCGCGCATCCCTCCCCACCCACGACCTGCAGCGCCGCTGCTCACCCTTTGGCCGCTGATTCGCAACCGCAGATGAAGCAGGATAAGGCACAGCTCCGGGGAGAGCGCCGCACGCGCCACGCGCCTGATTCGGCGCGGAGCGGAGCAGCCTCCCCGCACCCTTTGTCCCTGGGTCCTATGGTCCTTGCGTGCACACTATACACCTATCTACGGTACGCGCACCCTCGCGCATCCCTCCCCACCCACGACCTGCAGCGCCGCTGCTCACCCTTTGGCCGCTGATTCGCAACCGCAAATGAAGCAGGATAAGGCACAGCGCCGGGGAGAGCGCCGCACGCGCCACGCGCCTGATTCGGCGCGGAGCGGAGCAGCCTCCCCGCACCCTTTGTCCCTGGGTCCTATGGTCCTTGCGTGCACACTATGCACCTATCTACCGTACGCGCACCCTCGCGCATCCCTCCCCACCCACGACCTGCAGCGCCGCTGCTCACCCTTTGGCCGCTGATTCGCAACCGCAGGAAGCAGGATATGAAACTTACGACAGACGGACTGGTTTGAGCAGAGGCCACAGGCCCACATGCAACAAGGGAGGAAAGAGAAACACAGGAAACATGATTCTATGAAACTTAGGACGGACGGACTGGTTTGAGCAGAGGCCACAGGCCCACATGCATCAAGTCGAGCAGAGGCCGCATACATGAAGCAGGATAAGGCACAGCGCCGGGGAGCGCGCCGCACGCGCCACGCGCCTGATTCGGCGCGGAGCGGAGCAGCCTCCCCGCACCCTTTGTCCCTGGGTCCTATGTTCCTTGCGTGCACCCTATGCACCTTTCTACAAAGAAATAAACAAAGATATATGCCGGGGAAAAAAACAATCCCACCCATGACTCGCTGTTCACCCCTTGGCCGCTGATTCGCAACCGCAGATGAACAGTCGCCCGACAGGCTGCTGACCAGGCACCCGCGGAGTGGCGGCTGCGTTCACTAGATGAAGGGCGGGCGGGCGGGATCCCGTACGGGAAGGGAGGGGAAGGAAAAGTTCACGGTCTTACCGGGTTTTCCTCGACCACTCCTCCAGCGACCGGGGGAGGCCGCCTCCCTGCACGGTTGCAGCTTCGGAGGCCTGCGCACCAGTTCACGAAAGCATGTTTGAATCCACTGCGGAAACCATGGGATATTCCCACAGCAGTGGCATCCCACAGCGTGCATGCCGGAAAACAGGGGAGTCCGCATACCTGAATGAATACGCACAGCCGGTGACTTTTCCTAAGCACGTGATTCCGCACCAGGGCGCAGTCACCGGCTGTGTGTATCCACATATTCGCTGACCACCTATTTACGCAGAAACTTTCAGGAGCCGTCCGCTCTTTCAGTCGAACAGCGGTTAACTAATTAAGCCACGAACCTATCCAACATGCACATCCACAAGAGACAAGCATGGGGCACGTAACCTTTGGAGCGAGTGCGGCCTGGCCTGCATACCTGAATGAATACGCACAGCCGGTGACTTTTCCTAAGCACGTGATTCCGCACCAGGGCGCAGTCACCGGCTGTGTGTATCCACATATTCGCTGACCACCTATTTACGCAGAAACTTTCAGGAGCCGTCCGCTCTTTGAGTCGAACAGCGGTTAACTAATTAAGCCACGAACCTATCCAACATGCACATCCACAAGAGACAAGCATGGGGCACGTAACCTTTGGAGCGAGTGCGGCCTGGCCTGCCTCGCTGCCAACCGTGGCCGTCCTTGCCCGTTTAGGTGCACCTTGTTCAGCAGCGCTCGTTGCTCCTGTTCGGGTACTCTCCATTCTTAAGTAACAGTACTCGCTTTTAAAAGTAAACTACCTGTTCTGCATACATTGCAACAGAACTGCTTTCTGTCACCCGCGTGATTCAAGAAAAAAGTAAAACTACTTACCAGCCATTTTCTTTCTCGACCTTCTGCTACTTAAATTAAATAAACAAAAAAATAAACTGTTACAGTTTAACTGTTTTTTGAAAACTTCAACTTCAAGAACCTAACTTGGTTTCTTGGCTACGTTACCTCTATCTCTTACCAGCTATGGTGCGCGTGGCCACTAAAATCGGCTACCTTTCGGCTCCCTACTGGTTTAGCCGAGACAGGTATGATACGATCTGTATGTGACGCATCCCACCTATCTACTGAACGATGATGTATACCCCTGCCTGCGTTCATACCTGGCCGCCATTCGCCAGTCGCTCCACTCCTGTCAATTCTACCTTGGCCACAGACCAGAGAATTGCACATCTACCATTCAGGATCCTCGTTTACCACGGTTTACCAGCTCCGTCTCTATATTTATACTACATTGCGAAGTTTTATATCCATTTACCATTAGGCCACGACCATTTACCATTCCAGATCCTCGTTTACCACGCTCCGTTCTGAAATTACCAGGCTTTTACCATGCTTCAACCTATGTTACCGCAAATTACCAATGATTTACCGTCAGTTATTTTATTTATTTTTAAATATTTTAACGTTTACCACCTGATTACCACCCCACATAGGGGCTTACCGCCGTTTACCACCAGTTTACCACATTTTAACACCAGTTTACCACATTCTACCACGATTCCTTCTCAGTGTGTCGGGGTTGGCTGACGCAGTCCAAAGCGAGGAAGACAAATGGCTTTCTCCTACTTGACAGGTCAAACTTTGCCTCGTGTTGGATTTTCCCGGCGGTGAAGGCTTCTTGGGAGGGCGAGGCCGCGCTAAATGCTGGGCGCGTTGCCTTCACATAGTTCAAGAGACCCGCTATCGACTCATCCTCATCATATTCATTGCACAGGGCTTGATACTTGTTCTTTTCTTCTTCAGTGGGTTCCATTTTTCTAACGAGGCAGGGAACGAAGCTGTTTTTTTGGCGGCGATAGCGCTCCTTTAGTGTCCTAGCTGCAGAACTTTACGCTCAGCCTGTCGCGGTTGGTCGGTCAAGGTATGATTTTCAAATTTCGATTGTGGACTTGGTCATTATTTCCGTTACTGTGTGATCATCTGTGATCGTAGCTCAGTTGGACATAATGAAAGGTCATTCATCGTGTGAAACCACCTGGGAAGGTTCAAATCCTGTGCGGTGATCTTTTAATCGCGCGATTCGACGCCATCGCGCGATCTCCATGGTTTCACGAAAATTTCCTATCACATTTGGGAATTTAGAGTTTTTAGGGAATCTTCCATTGTTGGTACGCTAACGGGACGCTAACGGCAAGCCTTTGCGCAATAACGTTGCCCTAACTGCACACTAACAAAAGGAATCTTTTAGGGAATATGTCATTGTGAGTTAGTGCATGGCACCTTAACGACGTCAATAGGGTGCCGTTAGGTGTTATGTTGCATCCGAAGCACTAACTGGTCGCTAGGTTAGTGCACCAGATGCAACAAAACACCTAACGGCTCCCTATTGACGTCGTTAAGAGGCCATGCACTAACTCACAATGGCATATTCCCTAAAAGATTCTTTCTGTTAGTGTGCAGTTAGGGCAACGTTATTGCGCAAAGGCTTGCCGTTGGCGTCCCGTTAGCGTCCAGTTAGCGTCATACTCACAATGGAAGATTCTCTAAAGCCTTTAAAAATTCGACTGCAAATTTATATTCGCAAAAATTCGAAAGTGAAACCTACGACATCCACACCAACCTTGCTAGAGGCCCGCTTGGCTACTCACGCTTTGCTGGTGATTGGTTTGGTGTACAAAAAACATGCTAACGACGTACTAACTAAAGCACATTCCCGTTCAGTTAGCGTAACGTTAGTGCCCTAAGGTCTTCCGTTAGCGTACCAACAATGCAACATTCCCCAAAAGATTCCTTCTGATAAATTCACACTAACAACGCGACTGTCACATAGTAGGAGGGTGGGGTGGGGTGGGGTGTGCGTGTGGGGCAGAAATGCTATTTGTGCAATGAACAATAAACGTCAAGGTGAACATTTTGCGACTCTTCGTGCACAAGCCTCTCGCCCGGATCCACCTTCGCCCGAGCCCACGCCCCAACGTGCACCCACACCGACTCCCGGCCGGCGTGGGATTCTTCTACAACAAGGAGCGCCGGTGTCCTCACGTGTACCCGACCCACCACTAGCCCGCAGAGCCATTCGTAACCCCGCACCCCACGCACTTGTTTCTCCACCACCACCTCGTCAACCCGTTCCCGAAGGTTTCCGGTTGGGTCAAGAATATGAGGGGGGCACAAAGAAGCTTCGAGTATCCGAGTGGGCGGCAACCACGGTGGCGACGATATATGACGGGTGAGTCATGCCTTTATCCCTATACCTGATATGCATGTAATCAAACCAGTTAATTCAACACGGTATGTAGTGCCCTATGTGGTTACGTTAGTGTACACTTAGTGCGGTATTAGATAACTAATGGTACATTAACATGGCAGGAACTGTCCACTAGACACAGCCCGTGCCCTCTGCCACGCACGTGCTTGTGTGCTGGAGGCGAAGAAGTGGCGGTACGTCGGCATGGTACAGATCTTCACGTGTTGTCACGAGAAAGACGTACCGACCTGCATGACTCCCCGGGACTTCCATGCTTGCGTAGTAGACATGTAAACAATTCAACGGCGTTACCCATCGTGGTTGCCGATTCCACCCATTTTGAAGACCGAGCGGGGCAAGATCATGTATGGTGGCACCGTGTTCTACATAACAGTACCTGAAGATGGTGTGCAAAGTTGCCTCCTATCTATTGCCAACGAAATGATGAACATCGTCGCCAACCAGCGCGGGTACGGTTCCTCAAGCACCTTAGTGCGTAGTTAGTGCGTGGTTAACATGTTAACCCTACCATATCAGTAATCTAACAACGAGATATCTGCAGGTCATTGTCGACCATGGTGATCTAATGACACCATTGCCGCCTCCCATGGATCTCGCGAGATCCAAAAGCCAGGAACCGCATGCTAACACCGACAGGCCCGACGAGCCCCACCGTAGAACCTCGCCGTCCCCGCCCCCCGAGCTGGGCATGCCCGTCGACGCGTCGAGTGCGAACTCCATGGACTTCGCGAGCTCCGACCAGCAGCAGCCGCCGGATGACAGCCAACCCGCGGTCGTCACCCTCGGCCTTGGAGAGGCGAGCCCTGCGGGGTGAGAGGCTCTTTCCCCGAGTCCTAATGCGTGGTTAGTGTGGCATTAGAGACTTAACCGCCATCTAACCGCATGCTAACACCGACAGGCCCGACGAGCCCCACCGCGGAACCTCGCCGTCCCCGCCCCCCGAGCTGGGCATGCCCGTCGACGCGTCGAGTGCGAACTCCATGGACTTCGCGAGCTCCGACCAGCAGCAGCCGCCGGATGACAGCCAACCCGCGGTCGCCACCCTCGGCCTTGGAGAGGCGAGCCCTGCGGGGTGAGAGGCCCTTTCCCCGAGTCCTAATGCGTGGTTAGTGTGGCATTAGAGACTTAGCCGCCATCTAACCGCATGCTAACACCGACAGGCCCGACGAGCCCCACCGCGGAACCTCGCCGTCCCCGCCCCCCGAGCTGGGCATGCCCGTCGACGCGTCGAGTGCGAACTCCATGGACTTCGCGAGCTCCGACCAGCAGCAGCCGCCGGATGACATCCGACCCGCAGTCGCCACCCTCGGCCTTGGAGAGGCGAGCCCTGCGGGGTGAGAGGCCCTTTCCCCGAGTCCTAATGCGTGGTTAGTGTGGCATTAGAGGCTTAACCGCCATCTAACCGCATGCTAACACTGACAGGTCAATGTCTTCCGAGGAGTGTGACGAACGCCTCACATGTCGCGAGAGAGAATGGCAGATTCGCGACGAAGCACATGCCATGGAAACTCGGAAAGGACAAGGCAGGAGAGATGACATGGTATTATGTGACTGTGGGATGTGCTATGGCGTAACCGCAAATTGGGTCAGCAATCGAACCACCCGATGGCGACACCGAAAACATTTCACAAAGGTTGCCCCCGGGGAGCGGTATTGGGATGCGGTACCAATCTCTCTACCTGATGGTCGCCCAGCCGTGGAATCAGACGACGACGCGGAACTCGTGGAAGACCGGGGACTTGGTCAAGCCAGGTGTGCATATGATTTTGCCGCTAGCTGCTTTGAGTCTAGTTAGTGTGCTGCTAGGCTATATATAGCAATCAAACAGTACCTTATGTATGCAGCTCCGTGAACGTTGCACACGAAGATCATGTGACGGCGCGAAGACGTGACCAGGAGGCCGGCGACGCCTCAGATGCTTTAGATCTCGACGATGAAGACCGGTCATACTCGACGTGCATTTCGGGTTTGGATTCGGACTCAAGATTCTCCTACGAGTCGTGTGGAAGTAAGGGCGAAGAGTCGGTAGGTACTTGCCCCGATTTGTTCTCCGACAATGACGCCGGATCCATGATAGAAGACATCGAGGACTGGTGGAATGCAGGCGATCCAGCCAAGCAAGACGTGCATGCGGCCACAAAGAGCCTCATTGAGACAATGCTGTCTTTAAGTACAGCAATGGTGAGCTCTCAAAACGCGTTAGGACATGTTTTAGACACCCTTAACCTGTTAAAGATAAACTATGTGTGTTCACATACATTATCAAACATAGGTCCACATTCTCAAAGTTCTTCGATGGAATGCATGGGCGTTCTACACAGGCGCCCGCGGAAGACCACGACGCAGTCCCACCCCCCGTCAACACGTTGGACCTCCTTGTCGATTTGCTTGAATGGAATAGTGAGGGCAAGATGTCGCAAGACTCTCTCACCAAGCTCTTCTCCATTATGAACAAGCACTTTGGGGAGCTACTCCATAGCTTTCCAAGTAGCTTCCAAGCTGCATGGAAAAACTTCGAAGCCTTCGACGCCCCCCCCAACAGAGTGGACTTGTGTGTGAATGGGTGTGTGTTCTTCGAGGGGGCGCATGCTAACGATGCCGTGTGCCCAAAGTGTAAGGAGGCCCGGTGGGAGGCGTATGGCGAGACGGGAGAGGTGGACGAGGGCAAGGGTCGGCGAGCGCGATCACAATTCTTTTGGTGGTCTATCGCAGATATACTCCGACGTGTGTACGCCAACCCACAAACGGCGGAGTTGATGCGCGCTCACTCGCGGCATACACCACCAGAGGACGGGTCATTCCGCACCATCTGGGGTAAGCAACATGCCTTTAATATGTCGTTAGTATGTTGTTAACCCCTAAACGGCGGTTGGAATTTCATGCAAAAAATGGTGTTTTCGAGAATGCACTCGGTGTGGTCGGTTGCGACCTCCATGTGCATGCACGGTATCATGTATGTTTTGTATGGCCATGATATAAGCTTAGGAGCATCATAATACGCATCCATATCGTGAATATATGCGGATTTGTGACATATCCAAGCCAAAATTTGGTGTTTTTTGGGCATGTAAAATTTCTTCAATCCCCTATCACAACTTGCATTTTGATCTACGAGGGTGACTATCGTCATGAAACCTTGAGAATAAGTAATATTAACCCATTCCCAACCAGTAGCACACATATATCCCGGCGAATATATCGGTTTTGAGGGAAAATGCCCGAAAAAAACACCAAAAAAACACTCAATTGTAAATGTTTTCCATACTTAAGGAAATTTCACCCATACTTAAGCGCAATTTAGGACGATTGCTCCATATTCTTGGTGATATATCGCATGCCTTATGCATACAACCACGAGGGTGATGCCAGGTGACACACGGCATGATACGTACCTTCTCAGCCCCACCCATTTGGACAGGATCCTCGGGCTTTGCCTCGATTTCGTATGATTTTACACCAATTTCAAGCTCCCAAAGGCCAACTTTTAAGAATCAGCATAGTTGAACATGTTGGTACGTGAGATATATGTCGTATGTCCACTACCCAGCCCAATTATTAGTCATTCGCAACACACAAAAGGGCATGTGTGAACGCCTTGAAATGCTCCTTACGCCGATCTTAGAGCATGTGGCACAACATGGATGCATATTCCCACAACCAGACTTGTTCCGATATCGGAACAAACCGCCGTTTAGGGGTTAACGTGTATTTTGTGTGTTATGTAAAGACTAAGCGTGTACTAACCGACGTGGATGCATATGTTTTGTCGATTGCGTTAGGATGTCTCGATAGTGCGTTGTTAGGATATAAATGGTGTGTACTATGTACACTAAACGCGCCCTACTGATGTGTATTCCTGCGTGTTTTCGATTGTGCTCAGACGCGGAGGAATGGCAAGATCGCAAAAAACGTGCGACACTAGGACTTTTTCGAGGAGGCCAGGAACATACTACTCATATTCAGCGCCGATGGGGCGGCGGTGTGGCAAAACAAGGCAGGGGTATTTCCAATGTACTTCCAAATCTTGAACCTACCCCCCGAAATCCGCACCAAGTACGAGTACATGGAGCTCTATGGGCTGATCGCCGGTCAACACCCAGCCAACTGTCAGTTACTTTATGGTAAAATGGTGGACGAACTGATCACCTTGTGGGATGAAGGCTTCATGTGTTGGGATTCCTACGAGGACGAGCACGTGCGATTGAGGGCCATGCTCTATGCTATACTCATGGACTACAAAGGAGCGGTGGAAGCGGCCAGCGTCATGGACGTCGTTGCGTATGCGGGATGCATGAAGTGCAAAATTTGGGGGACTTATTCAACAGCTATGAGAAAGATGTTGTATTTGTTCAGCAAGCAGACACCGCCAGGTAAGAACGAACGAATGCCCTGTAATAATAGGAGTATATAACACTAAGTTAACCCTATGCGTGTGTAAAGCATGTATTAACGCCAGTTTGGGTTCATGTTTGCATATTCAGTAATCTTATGTTTCTTTCACAGGTCCACCTGAGTTGCGCAAGGACGAGGAGTACAAGAGGCAGGCTCGAACCCACGAAAATCTTCGAGATAGTGGAGACCCGGATCTATCAGGAGACCACTTGCAAGAGAGCATGCGACGGACTGGTGTCAAGTTTTTGAGCGAGTTCGCGCGATTGGGGTACTTCAATATCGTGCGGGACTTTTTGCTAGATGGCATGCATGATATCATGAACCTCGTCAACCGAATTGCTACTAGCTTGCTCGGTCTTGACTTCACGGATGCAATGCGTCAGCACGCGAAAGACGACGGTGCCCACCCCACGTGGCACGCGACGACTCAAGTGAAGAATGCAAAAGGCATGTGATTTTGTACTTAGAATGTATTTAGGAGGGGCTTATCGCAATAAGACCATACTAAGAACACTTTAAATTACAAGAGGGGATGAACTGCTCTGCAGGTGAGATGGTGGAGATGTACAAGATGACGCACGGTCCTTTCGCGATCCCGCCACGCCCAAACAAGGCGTCAGCAACCTTGCGTTCGCTGGAGACCGCTCGTAAATGGATGGGCGTTATGAGGCCGACGAAAAGTTGGGGACAAGGGCACAAACGAGTGTTACGAACCACCGGCGACAAGAAAGCCGCCAAGCACATTCGGGCCCATGATGCCTTGAAGCTCATACAAAACTCAACAATGTCGACACTCAGCGCTTGGCCACGGGATGATGGACATCCAAGAAATGACTTGGAAAAGCTGGTGGGCAGGATGACCTTGATCGTGCGCGAGCTCACGACCGAACAAGTGAAACCTGAGGTAAACAATAACATGAGTTTAGTGTATGTTTAGTACACAATTGACAACTTAAGTACGTACTAAAGAACCGATTTGTGTTTGTAGCAGGACATGGAGCTGCTGGCAAACGAAATTAGGCTGTTTTTCAAGACTTGGAGTCCAGCGGTGCGGCGTATGCGTGGTCTGTGATCAACACTCACATGTTTTCTCACATGGTCGAGCAACTTCAAAGGTATGGCCCAATGCGGGAGGTATGGATGTACGCCTTCGAGTCCTTTAATGGTTTCCTCAAAAGGATCGCGAAGAACAACGCCTTCCCCGTGCAAAACATCATGTTCAACGTGAAGCGGTCAAAGGTTTTGCGTGTTGTGCGCGGGCTGATGCTCCACTTGAAGCGGGCGGGCAACACTCCGCGGCCGGTGGCTCCGATTACGATGGGGCGTCGTCCGGGTATTCGCGTCGATGTTCCGTCCGAGGGAAAACGTGTTGTCCTAAAAGACGACGACATCAAGGACTTGAGGGTTTGGATGCAGACTGCAATTCCTGCTTATGCGGTGCTCAGGGAGAAATGGGAAAGATATGTGAATGACGCGCGCAGGTGCGTGGAGTAGACACGCCCACACAGTACGTGCGTTATTGATTTAGTACACCGTTAATGTACACAAAATGCATAAAGGGTATCTTAGGGTACCCTTTAGAGCACTAACAACGTTATTCCTTGTGGATGCACAGCTGGAACCGCAAGGTTCGAAGTATTCCCAAGACACGCCGAGGTAAATACGCGCAGGCTTTAGGAAAACCCGAACGAACACATTGACGAGCCAATTTTTGGAGCGTACACAGATCCCACAGTATGGCTGGGTCGAAAGTTCACGGAGTACGAGTCGTTGCTCATGGTCGGGCCGAACCCGGTTTGCCGAAGCTTTTCCTACGTGACCATCGGTGATGGCTTTTATCGCACTGCTGGGAGTGATCGCAACAAGAGCACCTTACATAGTTATTTCCGGACTTTCTTCATTAATGAGCAGTTGGATAAAGATGGAAGGGTGATCCTGAACAAGAAGGGTTTGCCTAAAACCAAGGAAGTTGACAGGTGCATCCTCCCAAATCGGAATAGTATGCGGTTAGTGCATAAACCACACCACTTAATGTACCACGTTCGACCTATCTACAGGCATGAAACATGCTGCTGGCTGGGAGTGATCGCGATAATATCAACATATACAGCTACTTTCGGGCTTTCTTCGTGAACGAATGTGTGGGTGAAGGTGGAAAGGTGATCCTGAAACAAAAATGGTGTGACGAAGCCACCGGGTATGTGAGTGCTTACCGAATAAAGATAGTTAGTCTGCGGATAGCGCATAAAGTTCTGTACTTAGTGCACTATGTCCCAACTAATTGCGTATCAAACATGGTGGCGGTATGCAGGCACGGCCGCATTACAAACATTCTGCGGGTGGAGATCGCGGGACGCGGCTGTACATCTTATTGAGAGTCAACTGGCTGGCAAAGCCAACCGAACAACAAATCAAGGCCTACCGTCAGAGGAACTCGATTCTCGCGCCGGACGATGTGACGAAGACGGTGTACACCTTCAACCCGCACCGTGACCCAGCGGCTTTCGAGAAGAAAACCGAGCCTTTCATCTTAGCCAACAAAGTTGAACAGCAGGTCGTCGTTATACCACATCCGTGCATGGAGACCGCGGTCATTCTTGACCCCACGGCTGACTTTTTTGAATGCCTAAAGCCATCACTTGACTCTGACGACAACTAGGGATGACAACGAGGACTGAACTGATGTTTCGATCGACGGGATTCTAGGCCGTGGACGGTCCCTTGGCATATTGTGTTGTGTGATTTCGTGGAACACACAGCATGTGCAGTGGTTGCGTACTTTACGCGCATATACCGCTGTAGTACACGTTTAACATGTTGATTACTATATGATCAACACATTAATGTGTGATTATTATAGTGTACTAACGAGCATACTAACGACATGCTAACGTAGCACATTCCCAAAGCAATTTAGCCCCAATATCAGCTTCTTTAAACAGCGGCATACCCCCTTAACTAATGTCCAGTTCGCCATCCAATCACCTTAGAACATATGTGCCAGGGAACACTGGCCATGTCAAGCCATTCGATTGGCATATTGTATTTATGCGCAGAGGGGCCGTGAAATGGCAATGGGCTCGGAAGGGGACTCCCGAGCCATTGACTTCGTACTATGGGGAGCGAAAGCCTGGGCTCGATTATAGCTGTGCTGGATAGGGGTTGCCGTTTTGTAGCATTTAAGGTTCCAGAGCATGCTACCTGTAAAGCTCGATACCCACGATAGGATTTGCCGCGATGACACGTCACTGGTCTGCCATCACCAATTGCAGAATCCATGTGTCGCATCTTATCCGCAGTAGTATCTAGATAATTATATAGCGTGCATGACATACTTATATGGCTCTCTCGCATGAAAAGGCAGCAGGCAGAACCTACATAAGTCGTTCAGCGAGCACATTACGTTGTCACATACACAGCGCATCAGTAAACACCAACTGCCATAGGCATACTGTACATCCGCGCAGCCACGCGCCAAGCTCTATATTATTATCCTTGGCGACTTCTTTGAAAGGCACTTATATTCACGATTCGATAACGCGTACCCAAAGGCATACATGGAAATCGAAACTGCGATGTATACGTCGGTCGGGGTACTGAGCGAATACAAAGACGGATTGGATGTCAAGGACATTTTGACGAAAATGATCGATCCGGACACAAATACGATTACCTTTAAACAGGGACAACGTTTCAACGACGTGTTCGGGAAGGATCCAGCGCCTTTCCATCCTAAGATTCTTAAAGTCAAATACACAGTTGGAGGCGTGCCGTATGAGGAATCAATATTGGAGGTTGTTACCAAACCTCGAGTGATTGGGAAAATTGCGGCGAAAATCGAAGTTGCAGAGCCGCCAAAGCCACCTGAAATTAAGCTCCGTGTGAACAAAGCTGTATATGGTGCAGGAAGTGAAGGACACGAATGTGATGTCACCGAGTTCGTGAAATCCATGATCGACGAAGAGACCGACTGCATCACCTTTCCCAAAACAATGAAGTTCAATGAGTGTTTTGGTGGCGATCCAGCTATGTTTCAAACGAAGACGCTTTCCGTCGATTACACGCTTAATGGCGTGGACCGAAATGTCAAGATCCCTGAACTCCGTAAAGAGGATGTCCTAATCACAGACGAGTGTGGCGAGCGTCGTTTTCAATGAAGTGATCGGGGTTTGCAATATCTGCCACCGATACCACATTTTTTCATGCTAGATTCAACACCTGTTGGCCATTATATTATATTAGTGACCATGGTCATGAATGAATAACTTTCTGGAATAATCTCCCGCAAGCTCATCAATTCAAGGATGTCACATGTATGTAATAATATCGAATACTCTACGCGCAGATAGACTTGCATATGTCAACAAAGTTGCATAAAATTGATACCTCTTAAGTGCCATTATCCTTTGAACATTTGAAGAAGGAGCGCACGCGCAAATTGCTCGCCTGGGTATTTCTCTGGTGATGCGTAAACAACGAACACCTGGATCCATGTGAAGACAAGAATGATCAGTGATCATATATAACTATATTATAAACGTATATTTTTATTGGTATCGACGAATTAGCGTCTCGTAAATGAGTGACCTCGTAATGGTGGTAAGATGTGCCGCTTTCTCTTTCACCGGATATATGCAGTATATAGGACATCGTCGGAGAATTACACAAAAGCATATATTGTATTACACTTATGGCATAATATTTACATAATATATGCATAAACGACAATGCACATATATGTATTGTCACACAGGGATCGGTCGCTGCCTTGTATGCAGCGTGGACATTGAAGATACTACTGATTTCATGACGCGCCTTCGTATGGAACAAACTGTGGAAATATGATCGGGAATATTTACGTGCAAAACTGCTACCGTCGAAAGCATACCGTCATTTGCATATATATACATGCACGTACTTGTCGTCGAAATCGTTGTTCATCGGCATCCACTGGGCACAATATGTCGCAAATGTGTCGCTTCGTTATCGATGCGACTATCATATCATAACTGTAAGTATATCACACATATCTCCCACATTATAATCACATGTTCGAATTGCATTACGGTCAACATCGATGAATTGTCCACCGTGCACCGATTACATTGGTAGTGTTGTAGTTTTATGGTTTACCCACTGTATGGTAGTTTTGGGTGTTGGGCTTGTGATAGGCGTCGTGATTATCCCGGTCCGAACTTATTATTGAATGCCTCTGTTTCTTAGTACAGATTACACAATGTGTGGTGGTAAACCATAGTGAATAGTGATATATACAAGTGGGCCATGCTCATGCTCATGCAATATCAGCATATTTAACATCCACATAACTGAATTGGCGTTGCATATATGTTACGTTATGAGCGCGCCGCGCGCATATGCGCGCCAATTTCAGCATGACTTGTTATCACTATCCCACGTTACGAGCGAGCGCGCCGCGCGCATATGCACGCCGATCGTTTTGGCATATGTGCGCCAATCTCTTGACATGAGCGCGTATGGACACGCCTTTGTCAACATACATGTAGTAATACAAGGCTGCCCGTGCTGTATGGGGGAGTAGCCGTATGAGAGGAAATAGGATGGAAGTAGGGGAATATATAGCGGGGACGTAGCGGGAAGTATGGGGGGGTTGTAGGGAGAATATAGTGTGGGTGAGAAGTATAGGGGGGAGTAGGGGGGAGTAGAGGGGAGGAGGAAGTAGGGCGGAAGTGGGGAGTAGTATCGGGAGTGCATTCTTTGTTTTGGGAAAGGGAGTAGGTAAATCGATCGGATTTCATCGGCGTAAATCAATCGACAGCCAGAACGCGTTTGTGCATACCATATGTGTTTTTTCGCATACTGGAATATGCTTTATAGCTAAAATGATAGTATTTTCATGTAGAGTGGTTCCATCTATTGCCCGAGGGTTATGTTCAAGGCATATAAATGCTTTTAATATATGGGTTTGCAAAGAATAAGTAATGTGTTGGTCCAGCGGGACCATAAAAAATGAATCCTTGGCGACACTGGGTACCTCAGATAAAAAGTTTGGAGCCCATGCTGTAAAGTTCGCGAGTTGCCCAATCTAGAGTGTCCAAGCATAATTTGCATAGGAGTGGGTCTTCATGCCGCAAATGCGAGTTGAAGGTGCATGAGTGAGGCAGTATCGGCACGCTCATGATGGCAAGCGCACTCATAATGTGACACCATTCAAAACTAGCATGAGCGCGCCAGTCGTGCTTGTGCCAATACAAGTGCGCCTGACGCGCTCATGCTAAAAATCGGCGCTCATATGATGTGCGCGGCGCGCTTGTAACGTAACATATATATACTATATATTATTAGGAATCAACCCTGGCTTACCAGAACACATTGTGTGATTTATACCAAGCAACAAAGGCATCCGATAGTTAAATAAGACCGTGATAATCACGACGCGTGACCCGGCGTGACAGGGCATACAAGGCCACACACGAAGCGATTCACAGCGTGAAACACATATACCGTAGGTATGAGCGAAGGTCGTTGCATACTCAGATTATACTAGCATGCACCACGTGATTATTCGTACACGCGTAATGCATGCTGCATTATGAACACATGCATGTAGGGAATCGTTTCGATAACGCGTACCCTTAGAAAATAATGCTTCGAAGCCAAACTTGCGTGTGGTTGTCAGGAATACTGGTGTATCCTGTGCCTTTTCCAATATGTTGACATTCACCTTTCACTATGTAAATCAACATAGTACCAAGGTCATTCAAACGAATTCACAAAGATGCAGTGTCATGAGTGTCACAAGTGTCCAACATGCTATCGGCGAAATGGAAGTGCTGGTTACGGTGAACGGGTACATTTTGAATTGATTAAATGTTATGTGCTCTTGCATGCATGCACAAGGTGCCGACTCAAGAAAACACACATGCATTAATAATTCACAAACATATGTGTATGAATTGTATACAAGTTTTGCCACCATAACTGCCGTTACAGTGTGCGGTATACTCGGTCCGGAAGGCCGCCGGCTTCGGCTATGTCAGCTCCGTGGCAGCGGCAAGAACATCGGGCCACAAAGTATGCATCGATTGACCTTGCAATGCAGCATACTTTCGCAAGTGGAGCACTTCTCACTTCATATTTTGCTGCGTGCAACGGTGGAGGTGGGACGGGCGGTGCAATCAGCCGCCGGTGGGCGGGGGCGGGACAAGATCCTTGCAGCTTTCTGATGTGAACAGTGTCCCCGAGGGTGCCTGGGTCTGGCTGCGTGGATTAGGGCTGCAAAAAGTCCATTACCCGGTTGTAAATTGAAATGTACCTAAGAGCTCCTCACCACATCCCGATGCACCTAAGTAGATCCCATATTTCAACACTAACACCGGCCCATTTCGAGCGCTATATTGACCAAATGCTTACCAACTCGGTCATGGATATATGAAACTATTGCACACTCATATATATATGATCGGATATAATTGTAATTAGAATTTACATATCAAATTATTGCAGGGAAGTTACATCGTGGCAGACCATTGAATTTTGACTATGGACATCGAAATATCAAATATATGTGCTAAGTAAGTGACCGATCTAGCAAAGTAATTGTTTTTTGTTTGAGTGCACACTTTGCCATTCATAGCTACTATAAGGGGTGTGAAAATCAATCGTAACTATTTCAGTTTACATGATTGTGGCACACTGATGGGAATAGAGCGATGTACCTAAGGGATGTACTTATAATGATTGAAATTTTACAAACCAGATTTTCTGGAAATTGCTGAGGCATATATACACGGAACTCGCAATATCAAGAATCAGCACGTTAAGAATCTAACCATTAGACACTATTATAATTTGACCAGCCGCTAAAGATAAGAAATTAGGAGAATTTCAGCTAGCCATGTTCACCAAACCATTCCACTCGACCATTATAATAAGTTGAGTTTCGGTTTTCATGCGCGCATGATGATAACAACCAAGGGATTATATCGATTTTAATTTCCGGTATCGATGGCAAACTGATTACTAACATTTTGCTATTAATGGATGTTGATGCATCATGTTGATGCATGATTAATACCTATGCTGCCCACATGTATGCTGATTGATAGTGATTCACCCCTAACACGCTGCTGGAATTAATTACAGGAGAAAAGAAAGTTGGTTTGCGAATGCAACACGTTTATGGTCTATGATATCTTGGCAAGTGTACGCGATTCCACATATGTTTTACAACTCATAAACCGTCATTTTGAGCTATCGCATGCATGCAAATATGATGTATGCGCCGATATATTGTCGTTATACAAGCAAAAAACACACTTTTCAGGAATCGAAAATTAGAAAAGTGAGTCCGCATAACCGCTTACTCGATTACTAGGTCACCCGAGTATCATAAAACAATGGCCTATAATGTTGTTTTGAAATGTATAACTATGTTGGTGGTAAAAAACTTCAATATATATATTATATCACTCTAAAAATACCACCACATCGAATGCAAATGTACTGATATGACACCATATATTAGAGGCATTTAGTAGGATCACCCATACCGTGACAAACACGACGCTTATCCCGGCGCGACGGGGCCTGCGAGACTTGTGGAATGCGGCACATCATCGTGTGATTAACATATGATGCATGTGCGAGATGTGTCACTGCGTGGTAAAGTGCGCACCGTGCAGAAACGCAATCCTCAGCCTACGTCGCACACCGTAGCGGTATAATATATGCAGGGTCGTCGTACCGCAACCTTTCTTGCACAGCGACCAACCAGGCTATATAACAATCTGGAAAGGGTATGCAACAACGTTATGATTCGATCCTGAGTGGGGCTTTGGAACCCACTCGCTCGTTTCCACACTACGATAATGAGGTAACACGCTTGTGTCAAGCCTATTAGACAGCTTGCCATGCCGTATTATGTTGCCATTCCGTGATCCGTATCTCCTTGGTGCATCGCACCATAATAATTATAACGGGTACTTTGTATAATATATTTATATACAACTTATACCGAATGAACATCGAACGGTATGTAGTCGATGTGGTATATAATCTCACGGTGTATGCCATATGTATTGGGCCACACACTTAATAGTATGATTGGCAGGCGTCGATAGGTCATGGCAACATGACATATGCAAATAATGGTTGCTAACTGTCATGTTCACTCATCATCGTTTATGATATATATTCTGAATACACCTTGTTGTGCAGTGATCGGATCGCAACACTAACACAAGGGCACCTACAAAAGTAAGCCCTGGGACACTTCAGGACGGCACCATCCACCGTGGGGGGGAAACTAATATGCGTCCAACTATAAATTGATAATCTACCATGTGCCGGAGCCAAGGATATGGCCTGAGCAATTTAAATAGAACATGGTGCACCCACTATACAGCGGGCCCCGGAAAACATCGGGACGCATACATCCTGCGTGAAGGGAGTTCGGGTCATCTCATTCGTACGAAGCATGCTTACATACAGTTTGTGTATGTGGGGTATCCTTACAATGCGTATCATACATCATACTATTACCGACTTAAACATATGTGCGGACCGTCGCATATTACGGTATGTACCTTCGCCTGATGGTATTTTATGTCACTGATAAGCTAGGCCAACGAAGACTCTCTCTTCGCTCGTTATCGTATCCGCCCGGTGAGACGTATGCTCTAGCAACTGCGCGTGTAAGCCGCGATAATACCTCGTATAATACTACTAATCTCAACTTTCCTATTGCAAGCGATACAAGTCTGTGAAGCGTACGGAGGTGGCGGTTGATGTGCCGTGCCGTGATCGTTCTCAAGAGAAATGTCAGTATGGGATATGGCATCCCTACTTTCAACCCGTCGGCACCCGCCAGCATCGCAAAGCGATTGTAGGGCTGTGGTGACCGTTACGTGACTGCCATGTTGTTTTGTTCACGTAACCGGCGGTCATGTCGTTTGGGTCGCGCACGCGCGCGCCGTGCGCCGCGTGTCGCGCGATTCTCCACCATCGTGGGATCGATCGCGTGATAGTGTATACATTCGATACCGCGACGTACCACAAATGAAGCTGCCCATCCGCGTCCATAGTATAATTGAATATACAATTCATACTCGACTTCACGGTATAACTGAACGATGTGCTCGCAGCATAAATGCATGTGGCACTCATCAAGATCAGTATGTATGGTCAAACCAAGCGTGTATCGTGCTGCATGTTGAGATTCAATTGCGATTCATATCGCGTATGCGATGGCTATGCATAATGTATATAGCAAAGACCCCGCTTCTAGTACGCTCAGATTTTATCAATGTAACAACATTTTACTTGCGTCGCGCACGATATGCAGCGCGACGTGCAATGATGAAGCGCGCAGCGCGTGCCCGGCGTTTGTCCCGGGTATGTTGTGTGCGTTGAGACGCTGTGACGTCATTTGCTGCATTATTGCCTAACGAGAGCCATCGACAATTTCCCGTGATGTAGTGCATGTTCGTGTCGATGCGATCTATGCAATACATCCTCATCAATATCTCGTCGGGCGCACCAGGCTTAACACCGGCGAACAGTGTCATCATATAATCTAATGCAAGCACGGAACATGGATCAATATTGGATTGGCCGAACGTAACAGGTGAGTAAACTCCTGTAAATGCTGGGTCGCACAAAATGGATGACGCGTATGCGCTCCGGAAATTATTTGTGCGGGACATGATGCCATAATAATTGGTGAATGCAGGATGTGATCGATTGCATGCGAGATATGATTTCGCACTGCGACCCCGTCTAGACATGCACAATGGTGACTGGTCAATGATTGGGGTACGGTATTTGAGCAATATCGTGTGTAATTCGGTGCGGGTCTTTAACCATTCGCCGAATTGCTCAAGTTCCTGTCCTGATGTTATATGTCCACCGCTGCTTCTAAATAACGCTACCACTTTCTGGCATATCATGATCCTATCCGGGGTGGATAGAAGCCATGCCCTATTTGCTGTTGGGCAGTGTGGTATAGTCGGCCGTGGTCCCTGTGATCTAGACAAGACGGTTCCATCCACTGGAGGGATGTCCATACCAATGCGTCCAACTATGTATAGGGGCGAAAGTGCTCCGATAATCTCAAGACTAATGATATGTGGGCACACCTCTCTAACTGCCACACACCAAAGGGGCGTTGCCAAACTACAAGGTAATCCTTATCTATACATACAATATATTATATATTATATATTATTATATTATTATATATGTATATATATTCAATCGTCCGTGCCGTTGTTCAGTTAACTTTGATGGGTATAATTTGTGAGTGTGATTTGAGGATACTTTGAAATGTGCCCATATGTCATGCTTTTGAGACTGGCTTTTGGTCACATTTGTGGAAATGAAGCGTACCACCAGTGTCCCAAATGCTGGTCAATGTGCATACTTTAATATATTATATAATTTAAAGTAAGCTTATCAACTACTTCTTGTTCTACGACAAGACTCGAGTGCTTGACTTAAGGATTGAGGTGTGCCCACTTGTCACTTATCTTGAGATTGTCAGGGACATAATCAATCCTACATCTGATCGGAATATTATAGTTTTCTTCCCTTCGCGGTGGATGATACCGTCCTGAAGTTTTCCAGGGCCTGCTGTTTTAGCGGGTGCCTCTGTATTACACAACGTGATCCCTTACACACGGTGTGGCAGAGAGTATACAAAAACATATGTACTGTCATATTCGCCTTTGGTTGATTCCGATTTGTTTGTTTTAGGATGTTTTCGATATTAGCTACTTGCCGATTTGCGATTTTCTTTACTTATTTTATTACGCAAATTTAGAATTGTTAAGGCAAGGGTTAAGTCTTTTAAATGATTATGAGTCTCTTGATTCGTGACTTGACTAATCCTCATATCCTTCTTACCATCGTCTTTAGTACGATTGGGAGCATGTTTGAACCGCGAGAGCGGAACTTTAGTTTTGTATGGGCACTTATATTTGCACTCGATGATAAATACTTTCATCATATATTGATTTTGTACACCACATTCTAAGTATTTATTATGCCTACCCCACCCCAATATATTTTGTTGGGTGGGCGGGTTTGGATTTTTATATTTCGACATATATCATTGTTCTATTTTACAATGTGGCAGTCACCATGGATGGGTCATACTTGGTCACTATGTGACATTTTACACATCTGACGAGGTTACGAGGTAAAATTTTCGGAATTTCGTCGTTTTTTTCTACAAACCCGTCAAAACGACCCCTTCATATTGTGCTGATTTCTCCAGTTTCACAAGGGAAATTGTGCTTTGTATTCATGCTTTTTTTGTGGAAGGGTAGATGTGATAATTCATAATATAGAGCATAATTTTGTGCTCGGATTCTTGCGTTTTAATACAAGCCATATAATCAATTTTTTAAGTCACAACGCATACAAATTGCGGGTTATTTCTACTTTAGGCTTCAACCAAGATTGTTGGTACAGGTAGTCAAGGAAAATAGCCGGCTTACAACAAAATTACAATGGACCAACTCAGTTCGGCAATTTCAGTACCTCAATACTAACGCAGCAAAGCTGCCCCTTCTCGACTCGCACGGAACATTCCTAAGGCAATTCTTACACCTCAATACTAACGCAGCGGAGCTGCCCCTTCTCGACTCATGCAAGACTTTCCCCTCGAGTAACACAATCACATCATTATGCCGCGGCTCCTTGCTTGTGGCCACCACGTGCTGCGGCAAAAGCTGAGTTCTATAGCTCTCCATCCTTTGGGACCTTCCCGCTTACACTTTGCCATCTGTTGCTGAGCTTCTCATTCCCGGAAGGTCAACGCGCCGGACTTCCTTAGCAACTCCGCGGTCAACTCCACATCCGGGTGCACTTGGATGTCCGTCGGCTTAGGTGCTATTTGCACGTACCGGGGCATTACACGGGTGCAGCAAGCATGTGTCACGCAGAACTGAAACTTGGCATCGTGCCAGTTGCCATTCACCTCCCGCCTCCCTTGCACCGCCACCCTAGGCGCGTCGGCATCCAGCACCGGTTGCTTCACACTCCTGCCTTCGTCTTTTGCACGTGCTTTCTGTGTGGCACAGCCTTGCTGCACGTTTAGTGCCGCAGCACAATCAAGAAGCCTGCCGACCTGAACCCGGTACCAGCATCCACTGGCCTTGTTGCAATCCCCTGCCACCAGCACCCACCTCAGGTGTGGGGGTAATCTTGACGTTAGCAAGCTCTTCCAGAATGTACTGCACTTCATTGTTCGTGAAGCCTGCCTGAATGTAAAAGGCATGTCCCGGAGAGAATCCGGCTTCCTTCAGCACGAAACAGATGTGCACACACCAATGTACCGCCGAACTGCGGGCGTTCCTGCCCATTAAGTTAGTCCAAGCCTTGCAGCTGCAAGAGATGCGTTGACTTCGTACTTGGGAGGCCCCCCTCTCCCCAAAGTGGATGTCACGTGCGGCCTCCAGGTACCCAAAAACCACTTGGTGCCCAGCACCCCCCTGTGCCGCAACCGTGAAGCTTCGATCAAGGATGCCATTCACCACGTTGAACCTGGTAAGGCGTGGGGTGGGTGCCCCCACTTGCAGCACCTTCAGCTTGGTCTCCCCCAAAAACAGGTCGGCCAACACTTTGGCCTGGCCTTTCGTTGTTTTCAGCATGTACCGTACTTCCCCAAGTGTGCCAACAGACATGCGTGCCCCCAGTCGGTCCGTCGAGTGAATGTGGGCCTCCATCAAGTACTCCGTCACAAGCTCCTTGTTCATCCGGGAAGAAACTATCCAGGACCGATCGGCAGCATTGTTGTTGCGGTCAGCATCCACCGACCATTCCCACTCACCGCTCTCTGGAATCTTACGAGCCATCCGAATGCATGGCTCCGCGTCGGTCAAGTCCACGGTCAGACGCCTCTTCTTTGGAAACCTGCGCTGTGTGTCCGGTCGGTGGTTGCGCGTCTCCGAGGTGTCCGCTGGTTTGTCCAAGTAAGTCTCTCGGAACTCTTCCAAAACATCATAGCTGAAGTGGCGTCCCCTACGAGCAGCTTCGAACTGTTCCCGGCGCTCTTGGTACAGTGCACCTGTACGCCCGTGTTCCCTTGACTCGTGACCTCCTTGTAGCATGTACTGCAGCTTGTGACTCTGTTGGATGAAGCTGACACAAGTCACCGAAAAGAACTCCGACATTGAGACAATCTCCCCGAAAATCTTCTTGTCACGTCCAATCAAAGGCTCGGCCAGGTTTGCGCCCTTGTTCTTGAAGAAGTGCATGCATCGTTGTGCTTCACGTTCGTAGAAGGCCATGAACTGGGTCAAATTGTCCTCCACGTCCTTCCGGGACTGTTGCTCGATGAACAAGACCAACGCTTTACGACTATCCATCACCTGCTCAACACCAAGACACGTCAGGGTTGGCGAGCTAAAAGCAGGTTGATGAAGGTTTTACAGGGCGGGACCAATACCTTTCGTGGGGCTAGCGCGTGCAGCCAGGCGTAGACCAGGCGAATGAACTGGTCTTCCTGGAAGTCGTCGGTTAGCCACTTGCAGTGCACACCCACTGCCTTCGCCACATGAAGCTCACAGTCCTTCTCGATCTCCTCGCCCTCCTCGTTCGTGATGGTTACCGCACGCCGTTCCTTCACCGGTAGGTGCTTGTTGAAATGTAGCCGTGCGCCGGCCCACCCTCCCCCTCCGCTGTCCCGAACTATACAGAACGGGCGAAACTTCGGGGTACCGCCGTTGAACTCTTTCGAGCAGGCGTCCTTGGGCAAGAGTGTTCCCTCGATGTCTTCCTTTGCCCGCACCGCAATCACATGGTCACAACCTTCCCACATCTTCTGTTCGTCCTCCCCCCGTTCTCCACCCGGTAAAGGAAAAGTAGCCAGCTTCAGTATACCAATACCGTGGATCACCGTGCACATCTGTTGAGAAAAACAATATCCTCAGCCAAAAGTGTTCGTCTTTGAATGGGTCGCGTGCAGTAGTAACTCACAAAAACAAATATACCTGCTCAATGCAAGAAGTTGCCACACAGCTGTGGCCGGCATCGGAATATGCAGGTGCCCTGTTGAATGGAGGTTTTCCAATGCGTCTGTCCATCAACAACATGATCTCCGCAGGAGACCACGGAATGTCCAAAGGAGACATGAAGAACTTCAGGGGGTGACGGTCGAAATGAAAGACCCGGAGCCCTTTCTTCTTTAAAGCCCGATCCAGTTCACCCCACTCGACGTCCGCGTCCTTCTGCATCGTGCGGTTGCCGGACTTCGCCTTAGCCGTGTTAACTTCAGCTCTGACCGCCCGGACGTCTTGAACCTCCTTTGCAACTCGGAACACGTCCTCCAAGCTTCCTTCGTCGGTAGAAAGCATCTTCGTGAAGGCTTCCATCGTTGCTGCAGCTTTTAGCCTCTCTGCACTAGCGTTACCAAATGATGGCACCGCTTTCGCAATCGCTTCCTGCGTGTCGGGTGAAAGAATCGCCTTTCCTTTTTTCTGCACAGGAGAACAAGCGTGTACACCCTTGTGCTCGAAAAAAAGAAGACACCCTCCACCAGCTTCCAGCTCCACGCGTGCAGCCGTGCAACGAGCTGAACAAGGAATATATTCTGTTGGGACTTGGCACTTGGGGCAAACCGGACCAAGAACCTGTACAAGCCCGAAGAAAGGGTTAGGTAAACAAATGCCAAATAGTACCTTTGAGACAAAGGTTTTAGGGAACGAAAGAGAGTATTCACCTTGTGTCCAAGAAAGTCTTCCTGTGTGCTTGACGTTGGTCGCTTCACAAGGCGCTTCACGAAGTGTTTGCCACCAACTTTGAAAAACACGCAGTCCTCCACTTTACAGACATATTCACCAAGGCAGTGCATTGAGCGAGCTGAAACGTTCTGCTTGCCGTAAACGTCACTTAGCGACTTCCAAGTAGTGTTACCACATGCGGACCAGGTGCGGTTTGTGACGAAGAAATCAAGTTGTAGTAAAGGGGTACCTTTCCTTGTGCCAGTGAGCTCTCCAGTGAAATGGGTTGCGAAGACTTTTGAACCGTCGACGTCAATAGGCACTTTACTGGTAAGTGTGACGCCCTCCGGCCACGTTATTTCCCCTGAAGGGTTGTTGTTGCTGGCAGCATCAGACTTTTGATGTTGCGGAGAGAAGCTGGCTCTGGAGCTCTCACCGGTAATTAACAAGTCTTCTGAGTCAGAGTCGGAGTCTGAGTCAGAGTCAACCAAAGCAGGAATTTCTTCCTCGGGGTCCGAACACTCGATGAATATTTGGTAAAGGTGCTCAGGGACGACTGGTAACAACTCAACACTTTGAAATATTTCGTCAGTGTTCATGTTCATCAGGGTGTAACTCTGATCATCTTTGACCTTAAAAACTTTACGCAGCACCTCCCCAACAACGTAAGGGTCGCCTTTTGCAAAAACAAGAGGGACTTCACTGACAGTTTCTTCCCCGTCGTCGTTGTACACGACGTTAAAAAATTGCGACGACATTTATTTTGTTACATATTTTTCCTTGCGTAACGAATAAACAAAATAATTCAAAAGCGGCGCAGAAACTTCAAGGGTGTGAACTTTTCACAAGACAAGAACTGAACTGTCACAGGGCAGTTGACCTGTGACAAGGCAAGAGTACTGTTACACTCTTTGCGTCTGTCAAATTTTATCAATGTCTGTCACACCGCGGTAAAACGCGCACGCGAAAAAAAAAAAGTCACGGACAGCTGTCGCGCGTAAGGCCAGCAAGTGTCACAAGTCAACAAACCCAAAAAAGGCGGCACCTTGAAGAAATACTGTAAGTTTAAGAACCTTTTTTGCGGGGCACCACTTAACTTTGAGCCGTTTGATTCTAACTTTTCAAAACTATTCAAAGAAGATGGGACCTAAGGCGGGTAAAAAACCGGCAACTCCTAGGGGTCCAGCGCCCGAACGCAGCAAGGTTAGGCACAACTACCAAGAGATCTTCGAGACTCACTTGGTAGAATTAAAAAAAGAAGCGAAGCTCTCCGACTGCTGGTTCGGAGACAACCCTCGCGGAGACGAAAACGACGGGGAGGCCGTCAAGGAATCCTACGCGCAGCATGGGAAACTGCGTGACGAGCCGCCCATGCTGTGGGCAAAGCTTCCCGCTGAGAGGCCGGAGCACTACGCTCACATCCCTAAAAGGTAAAGTCCTAAACTCTTCTTGGAAAAACAGTTGAGCCCGCCTGTTTTAACATTAATGTCAAAAGTCAGCCGATGCAGCAATATTTCCTGGAAAAACAGTTGATCCCGCCTGTTTTAACATTAATGTCAAAAGTCAGCCGATG
>LGRX02028234.1:0-44191 GCA_001247695.2 Cymbomonas tetramitiformis
TGCTAATCGAGATCTACAAGGACGCATTAGTCCGGGCGTCCGGAACCGTGTGGCAGCATGGTTCCGGACGCCCGGAACGTATCGAACTTTTGAATATTTAAAAAGATTTAATGAAACGTAGCTTGACCATGGTCCAAACGGCCGGAACCTACACTCCACTCTCATACAGACGATTGGAACATGTATAGTTGGCATGTCTCACCTGTCCTGGTCGTCTTCTTGCTGCTTCTGTACATTCCAGACTTTAAAGACAGACTTGAAATATCGATGACAAGTAGCCTTGTTCATGTCCCTTTCCAGCGATCTGTAATTAAAATTGCGAACTTTGACGTAAGCATACTCTGTCCACATTCTCGGTGGTGCCAAGGCGTAACTCATTTCCATCTCCGTAAACGGAATGACTTCCCCTGTGACGGGGCTCTTGCGCCAGGTTTCAGGTTGATGAAGTATCGGCCTCGTCAAGTTTTGACCTGGGCCACTGCCCCTGCCGCGACGAGCCGCCAAGCGACGTCGGTTTTGTCTAATGTTCCTGCATGGTCCAAATGCCCGGAGGCATTGTTCCGGGCGCTTGGACGTTAGTTCCGGGCGAGGGGAACACCACTAAACTGCGTACGTGAATGATTAGTAAAAAAAAGCTTCGGTCAAGCAAACATGCATACCTCGTGTAATGGTCTTCAGCACGATTAAATTCTCTGACAATGTTCCCGTACCACTCCACGTTTGTAGCCAGCCAAGCTTGTATCTCCTTCTTATCATCTACGCACCGCAAAACGGAAATTTGTTAAACAATGCGTGCTTTTGACGATCTAATTCCAAACGCCCGGAATTAACCCGGAACCTAAGTTCCGGGCGCCCGGAAGGGTGTGGATGGAACGAGCCCTATTGGCTTGGGCTTTGTCTAATGAAAGGTCCAAGCAAGTTCCAACCGGTTGGACCCTGCTCAATGATACGTTTCCAGACCCTTGGACCGAAATTGGACGATATGCACTTAAGTCTGGACAGTACCTGGTGTCGAGTAGACAAGTTTGCCCTTCCTCTCGTTGCCGGTCGCCAACATCAGGGACACGGTGTTCTCGCTACGTGGTTGGCTAATGGTTGGTGGCGAACCATTCGCCTGTAGCAACTGGTATAAGCCGCGTACCAGACTTACCATGCGTTTCAACTCCACCCCTTTCATCATGCTGGCGACAGGGTGCGAGCGAGTCCTGATGATCCGTCTCCGCTCGCCGAAGAAGCTCTCTGGAGCGAACATCCAAAGATCGGGAACTGGTCCTTCGTCACGCATCTGATCCGGAATATGAACGAGCTGGTGCGTTGCAATGACGAAAAGCTCAGGCGAGAGCTCAGCTTCCATGATGTCACGGACTTCCAATACCCTTGTCTTCAAGGCGTCCATGCCAGTTTTATGATGCTGAACCGCACGCCCAAAACGGAATAAATCAGTATAGCCTGAATGGATAGGTTCCGTGCTACCGGAACATTGATCCAATGTTGGTCCGGCCGCCCGGAATTGTGATTCCAATCAGAAGCATATGAACATGAGCAACAAACATGAAGCAGGTCCGAACGTCCGGACTATGGCCTCCAAACGGTTCCAAGCGCCCGGAACGTGGGGTAAGCAGTGAATAAGTGTTTATACTCACATCGATATCAATGGTTCTGCTCACAATCTCGCGGACCACCGTCGTATATTTCCCAACGTAGGAAGCGAATTCCGGTTGTAGCACATGGCCATCCCTGTTCATCCACGCGCTGACAATCGACATGAGTCCACTTGTGATAGCAACTACGCCATGATGTGCTTTCAACTTGCGTGGCGTAGTTTGCGTTCCCGCCTTGATTTGCTGAAACTTCCTCCCAATCGGCCCCGAATCTCGGGTAAACTTGAGCCCTCTTACCCATGGGATAATCTCCTTCAAGGCCTCCTTAGAAGGGGACCCCCTACAGATCTGCAACCCTTGGGAAAGCTTTCCATAGGCATGGAAACGGGTGAAAACCCTATGGAAAAGCCCTATGGAAAAGGGAAAATGGATACTGGAGGTTATCTCGAAAACAAAAATTTTGAGTTTCCATCCCTATACTCACCCTTGGGAAGGTTTTCATTATTTTCCAGGGCATTCCATAGGGTGATTGTGCTTTCCATAGGGTTTTCCAAGGCATTCCATAGGGATGATTGTGGCGTCCATACCTATGGAACGTTTTCCATAGGGATGGAGGGAATCGTATGGAAAATATCGTATGGAAAACCCTATGGAAACCCAATGGAAAGTCCTGGAATATCAAGCGTTTTCCGTACCTATGTCATCCCTATAGCATTCCTATGGAAAGCCGTATGGAAAACCCTGTGGAAAAACACAAGGATATGTTCCATCCCTATGATCACCCTATGCTGGCCCTATGGAACCTAATAGGTCATACCTATGGAAATCTTTTCCCCAGGCATGGTACCCCTTGGGAAACCTGTTTCCATACGGACGGTGTACCTATGGAAGCGAATTCCATAGGCATGGTATCCCTTGGGAAGCAATCTTCCATACGGTCGATATACCTATGGAACATTTTCCACAGGTATGGTATCCCCTGGGAAAGATCTTTCCATACGGACATTATGCCTACGGAAGACGGGCCCATACACTTAGCGTCCCTTGGGAAATAGGTTTCCTTACGGCCGACATACTTATGGAAAGGTTTTCCACTGGGTGGCTCACCTTTGGGAAAGATTATTCCATAGGATGGCTATACCTATGGAAACACAATTCCATACGTGTTGTATACTTATGGAAAGGTATTCCATACGGATATTATACGTATGATTCCGTTAACAGCATCAGGAGTATACCTATGGAAACGCTTTCCGTAGGGTGACCCGCCCTATGGAATTCATATTCCATACGGTTATTATACTTATGGAGAGCATTTCCCACAGGTGTACTATACCTACGGAAAGCTTTTTCCCCAGGGATACCATGCGTATGAAAACCGTATATTATAGGTATGGAAAACATCTTTCCCTACGTATGTTATCCGTATGGAAACTATTTACTATAGGCATAGTATAGGTATGGAACCAGTAGATATATATGGTTTCCATAGGCACGATATAGGGATAATATCGGGATGCTATACGTATGGAACTTAATTAATATTTACTTTCCATAGGCACAGTAGTGGGGCAGTATAGGGATACTGTACGTGTAGCACTGACTGTGTAGCATACATATTGCACATTAGCAACATGCAGTGTGTTCACTATGTTTCCACTATGCGAGATAAACAAAATACTCGAGCATCTTTACTACGATTAACATGTATCTAGCTAGGCAGAAAGGAATACGAATGGGACTATCAAATTTTATCATACCAACGAATACACAAAATTATGTTCTACTCGTGCACTTTCTATTTACAATACGCAAAATAATGTTCTTCTCGTGCTCTTTCTATTTACAAGATGCCAACCTAAACGTTGACGTTGTACTCGAGGCCGTCGATTTTCTCCATCTCGCTTCGCTCCAAAACAACCGATCTAAAATGGAAAGTAAAGAGCCAACACTTAGTAAAAAAGCGGAAACGCACAAAAGAATATTCTATTGAAAACATAAAGGACTTATCAACCTAGAATGTTTGAAGGGATGCTTGAAGTTGACGTTGTACTCGAGGCGGTCGATTTCCTCCATTTCGCCCTCCTCGAAAACAGCCAATCTGAAAAGGAAAGTAAAGAGCCAACACTTAGTAAAAAGCGGAAACGCACAAAATAAACCTTTATTGAAAACATAATTAACAACCGAGCAACCTCAAATAAATGCGAATATGAACGCGAGATGAAAACCTAATATGACTTCGCCACGCGAACGTTTTCAGCGGATCTGAAAAACGAAACCAACCAACTAACGTTTAGTAAAGAAGAAAGAAATTAGCAGTCGTCAACGAAAGAAGCAAAGGAAAGTAAAGGGGGGATGTGGAGTGAGTTGGATTTGAACCAACTATTTCGAGTGCAAAGGACTCGCGGGAATTTCCCGTTCACTCCTAGTCAAAGTTTCACGCATGCCAAGTATGAGCGCGCGAAGCACACACAAAAAAATACACACGCATAACCAAAACATGCACTGCAAACCAGTGCCATATTGCAACCTGTGAGAATTAAAAATATCACAGCACGCAACTCACTGGCGAGGCTGCTGCAACATCGCTGACCGCGAACTGTGAAGAGTGCAATAACGTGAGTTTGAACTTGACCGTTCAGAAAAATCGAAGTGCTCAAAAACTTTGCCGTTCAGAAGTCACATCGGATCGACTCGTCATGCGAGCACGATCGACGATGACGACGATGATGACGATGCGATGTCTCAGTGACATTGCATCGGAGATAATCGACTTATAAAATTTAGACTGGGATTAAATGTAATCAACCCTTCGTAATGGTCTAGAGGTGGCCGTCGTTCTCAGTCTCAATCGAACCTATGAGATCCCGATTTTTTTTGAAGTTCCAGAAATAAAATCTCGACTAGCCAAAACGGCGCATACAGGCCGCAATTTTGTTTTTTTGCCCCCCTCGTCAGTGAACAAATGGTTTGTTTTCTTGGGGGTGATCGAACAGGCTCATTTTATTTGGGGGGTTTTTGGCGGCGGTAGGGGGTCTTCCATAGGGGTTTCCATAGGGATAGGCTCTGGATTTCCCATAGGGCACACCACTTTTCCCACAGGCTCCGGATTTTCCATAGGGTACATTGGTGATGTTTTTTAACCTGTTTCCAGGCCATTCCACAGGTATGGACGCCACAATCATAGGGATGATCTCTGTGGCATTCCTTAACAGTGTAATTCTGCATTTTCCATAGGCATTTTCCAAGTGCGGCGTGTTGCTGTTGTAGAGTCCAAAAAGGGCCTGTTTTACCCTGCCCTATTTTTCATTTTTTTGATTCCATCCCTATAAATTACCTATGGAATCCCGAAAATGGGGTGAGCCAACCTATGATCACCCTGTGGAAACGATTTCCATTGGGGCCTGTGGCAAATTTTCCAGAGCCATTCCATACGATTTTGAGATAGGGGATTTAAAAGTGCCCTATGGAAAGGTTTTTGCCCTATGGAAAGCCAATGGAAATGCGTTCCCATAGGTTTTACATAGGGTTTTTCCATCCCTGTGTAATTATTTCCAACCCTACGGACGCCACTATTATAGGGTTAACACCTCGACCGTTCATAGAATATCAACCCAATATCCCTATGGAAAATTCAAGTTATTTTCCCATAGGTTGTATAGGGTGGGCATCCCTATGGAACCAGAATACAGCATTCCTAACGTATGTCCACCCTATGTCCACCCCACGTTCATGGTATGGAAGGTATTGAACACCTTCCATAGGGATGTCATTGGGCGGACCGCCCTATGGAACACATCGTATTGTTTCCATGCCTATGCCCACCCTACGCCCACCCTATGACCACCTCATGATCACCCTATGCCCAGCAAATGAAAAGTTAAAAAGGAAGCAACGGTTCCAAGTAGTCATGCGTGCTGGTATGGATGGTGTGTTGTGGGCCAGTATTAAACAACCACGGGGTCGACATGCCACCATGTCCTTGCACCGTGTGCCGACTACAAGTTGAAAAACCTCTTCGAACGATACAACGACATACGAAGCTATACAAGAGATGGCAAGGAGCGGTATACATGGGGGAAAGTAGTAGTGAAGACGATACTTCAAGTGATGACGGGGTGACCGTAATGGTGGTGATGGTGGTTCCCTTGGAGGTGATGATGACATGGAAGATGCCAATGCAGAAGCGGACGAAATTCTCCAGGATCATTTGAGAAAGCTGGAAGAACATTGTGCCCGTCTCCTAATTCCTGCTGCCAACGATGAGGATATGGATAACCATGAGGTACCCCTCTTTCTGTATTTCCCAAGGGTGGGCGTACGTATGCCAACAGGTGGGCATAGGTTGGGAAATCGTTGAACGTTTCCATAGGGTGGGAACAGGCATTCGCCCAGAGGCGGGTATAGGTAGGGCGCTGGGTAAGTATGCCTATGGAAAGCATTGGACGTTTCCAGTGGGTGGGCATAGGGCGAGCATTGGGCGGGCATAGGTTGGGAAAACATGGAATGTTTCCATAGGGTGGGCCTGAGCATTCCCAAGGGCGGGTATAGGTGGTTCACTGGGTAGGCATGCCTATGGAAAGCATTGGATGTTTCCATAGGGTCGGCATAGGGTGGGCATAGGACGGGCATAGGGTGGACATGCGGAGGGAAATGCCTTTTTTTATTTTGCAGTTCCTGTAAAGTTGGGGATGCCTCTCGTGATTTCACAGGTCGTTGATCACGTCTATGCCGAGAAGGTTTCAACAATGCATCGTCTTGTCATTGATCTGCTGGAAACGAAATCCGAGCACAATGCTACCCAATCCATGTTTGATCAAATCTTCAATCTCATGCGGCAAACGGTGATTGGCAACGTTGACATCATCGGCAATCAGAGACGAAATGGTTTCCCGACCTCCTTCAAACAAGCTTTGTCTATGTGGAAGGATTTTGCCCTGCCGTACCATACCGCCGACGTTTGCAGGAATGAATGCATGATCTTCCCTCCGGGCCGGCATGACGACCTTACCCAGTGCCTCCATTGCCACAAACTTCGGTGTCACCCCAGCTCTCGACGTAACGGACGGCTTATTCCGGGAAAGCCGTACAAGGTATTTAGGTTTTGGCGCTTGGACGAACTCCTGCCGATGCTATATTTGATACGAGAGATGGCCGAGCTCTTGGTATCATGGAAGATAACTACACCCGCGGAGAACGACGATCTGCCGGTTGTGACTACGTTTCATCGTAAGTGTATCCCTCCCACATGCTCACCCTATGCCCACCCTATAACATCCCCATGATCACCCTATGTCCACGCTATAACATCCCTATGATCACCCTATGTCCACCCTATGCTCACCCTATGCCCAATTCACAATTGCCTTGCATCCTATGTTGACCCTATGCCCACCCTATAGCCGCCCTATGTCCACCCTGTGCCCACCCTATGCTCACCCTTTGGAAAGTATGTGTTGCAGGTACGGCGAGCTTCTGAAAATTTATAGCATCCCGATTGGCAGGAAACAATTTGTTTTCCTCAAAGTAAGATGGTTTCCATTGAAGGCAGCATTTCAAGATACCGTGGCGAACAATATGATGTTGAGGTCGGACTTGCCATGGGACCTTTCCGAGGTTTTCATCCAAGCATTTGAGATTGAGTGCTTGGTGTGCATTGTACACATTCCATGGAACTTTGACCGGTTCATCACGACCAAGAGAATTCCAGCTGGACGACCCGATGCAAATAGGTTGGTATATTATCTCGGCGAGCACAAACTCGGTTTCAATGATCCACCATGGAGATATGATAAAGACAAGATGATGCTCATACTAGATAGGCATGTAGATTTTGTGGGCGACTTACATGACGAATAACTTGTTCATTTCATAGATGGAATTATTCTGTATATTAATATGTATATGTGTAGTAAAAGCCCTATGGAAAGCCTGGATATATCATGAATCATCACCCTATGCTCACCCTATGAAACCTGAATGGTTATACCTATGGAAACCCTTTCACAGGTACGGTATCCCTTGGGAAACATGTTTCCATACGGATGATATACCTACGGAAGACCTTTCCACTGGGTGGCTCACCCCTGGGAAAGCTCATTCCATAGGCTGGCTATACCTATGGAACTCGGTTCCATACGTACGGTATACGTGTGGAAACGTATTCCATATGAATACTATAGGTATCGACTTTGCCACCTGTATCAGGAGTATACCTACGGCATGCTCACCCTGTGTTATCCCTATAGCTAACCCTATGGAAACCCCTATGGAATTACGTCTTTATTGACCGAGAATACGAAGAATGAATTGTATATTTCCATAGGTATACTATCCCTATGGGGGCCCTATGGAAAGCCCTATGGAATTACGTTGATATTCCCGAGAATACGCAGAGTGAATTATACGTTTCCATAGGCCTACCATACCTATGGCATCCCTATGGAAGGCCCTATGGAATTACGACTTTATTCCCGAGAATACGCAGGGCGAATTGTACATTTCCATAGGTGTACTATCGCTATGCCCGCCCTATGGAAAACCTTGTGGAAAACTCATAGTATACGCTAAGTTTCCATAGGTGCGCTATCCGTACGCCCGCCCTACGCCCGCCCTTGGACATGCCTATGGAAAGCGTATGGGAAAGTTATATTTTCCATAGGGCTTTCCATCGGCCCTCTATGCCTATAGCCGCCCTATGGAAGGGTTTACATTTTCCATAGGGTTTTCCATAGTCCTGGTTATGCCTATAGTCGTCCTATGGAAATGTTTACTTTTCCATAGGGTGATTATACGGCCTTCCATGCCTATGGAACGTCCTTTTCCATAGGCATACAACCCTATAGAAACCCTATGGAAACTCCAAAAGGGGGTATCCCTATGGAAATACCCTATGGAAAACTTTCCAAGCCTTTGGAAAATATTTCCGGATTTTCCCGAGCGTTCCCAAGGGCGGGCATAGGGAGGGCACAGGGATGACATGCCTATGGAAAGCTTTCCCAAGGGTTGCAGATCTGTAGGGACCACGGAGAGGGTTTCACTACAAGAGATCGATCCCACACACACGCACACAACCTATCCTGGTTCAATACGAAACCTATACAATCTTAATTCATTCATGAAGAAACGTTCCGGGCGTTCGGAACCCACCCTCCAACGTGTGACAGGGGTGTGGATTATCTACATTCGTTCAGAAAATAGCATTCCGGGCGTTTGGAACCCGTTATCCAACGTGTGACAGGGGTGTGGACCATCTACATTCATTCAGGAAATAGCATTCCGGGCGTTTGGAACCCTTACACCACCGTCTATCAGGGGTTTGGACCATCATTATATTGGACAGGTGGTGTACTCACATCTCAGCCGTTCTGCTGGGCTCCGGTTGTCATTTTCATTCCTCCTTGGTATAGGAATAAGCCACGGCCTGTGCATCTGATAGGCCCTCGCAAAGTTTCGGCACTTTGAATTCCAGTCATCACCGAGAATCGCTGACATAATCCGGCAGGAGTTGTTGGACAAGATGTGCATGACGTCGAAGAGCAAGTCGCGTGGCAAATTAAACTTCACAATCTTGGTAAAAGCACTCGATCCTTTGATCCCACTCCGTGCCATTTTGTCCTTAATGACTTCCGGATGCATACCCGCTTCGATCATCCCGTCGTGCAGGAGCTGCAACTCCCTCACTTCTTTGTCCGTTCTCATCGCTGGCTCTTCACCTGCAAACATCATAAAAACACGATACAGTTGAAAGAATATTGTGTAAAACCACGAGTACACAGGTCCGGCCGTGGGGTGCATGGGTTCCGGGCGTGTGGAATTACTAGCTTTGATCTCTCCATATTTTCCCTATAATGGTCCAACCGGCCGGAACCGGGGCTCCCGACGCCTGGAAGTACAGTCAGAAATATTTTGAAATCTGTCCAACCGTCCGAATACATACTAGGAAGAATGCAGCAGGGATCAGACTTACTTGGATTTTGTTGTAGCATCTGCGCGTAAATCGTCTTCTGCATGCAAGACTCTGCCTTTGTTGTCCCGACAATCCAACATTTGGAACATCCCATCCTCGCGTTTGTTCCATACACGTTCCCCGCTTCGGTCAATCCGACATAATCCTCGAGCACCTTGTACAACTTGACTCGAACGGTGAAAGGCTTGTTTTCGATAACGTCCCACACCCGGCAACCGTTCTTTTCGATGTCAATAATCTCGTCCACGAACTTGTGGTAGAAGAGTTGGGCATCTTTGGGTTTGCCATCAATAATGCCCCAAAGCACAATGAACTCGCTTTTGCCTCGAAGATGTGCAGGGTAATTCACCACTTGGCAGGTTATAGGTGTCACAGATCCCAGTTTATCTTTGAATTTCTCGATGCCGTCCGCGCATAACACCACAGAGAGGTTGCGCTTGTCCTTGAAGAACTCCGGGTCCTCGAGCATGGTCCTCTGCCAGCTTCGTGAATCTACACCCGCACTAACATGTCTTAGTCCAACCGGTCGGATTATATATTCCACACGCTCGGACTATGCTAAGACAACAAAACAGGTTGTTGTAACATATCCATTACGACCAGACTCGTATTCCACACGGATGGAACGCCATTCCGGGCGCCCGGAACGTGCCATCCATGCAGAGTTACTCGCAATTATCTTTGTTAATCTACATCCGCAAAATTCCAAACGGCCGGAACGTCTGGTCCACACGTTTGGACTATACCAAGACAACCAAAATGGGTGTTGTGACATATCCAAACGGCCGGACGCATGTTCCATCCGGGTGGAGGCATGAATCCGGGCGCCCGGAATAGGCAATCCATGCAGTCTAATTGACAGTGTTTACTCACCTAATATTCCAGTGCTTCTGACGATCGGCTCATCCAAGTCAACTTTCTCCCATGAACGTGCCATCAGTGCCTGCACCGGATCCATGAAAAGGGCCTCCAGTATCCTTGTCCACGGCCACCAGCGGAAAACGCACTTGGCCCTTCCGGGTTCCCACTTGCCATCGACCATTGATGGCTCCTTGAACCGGCCGTGGTTGCATTTCGGACACGTCAGTGCCTCTTCGGGAAGCAGATCTTTGAAAAGAAAATTGCACTTCTGGCACACATCCATCTCGTTGTACTTCATGAGGAAATCCTTGAAAAACCGCAGGCACGCTTGGTAGGTATGAGGTAGTGCTACCTCGTCATCGGTCGAGATTGATTCATCGTCGACCTCCAAGCCGCATACTCGACGTCGCAGAATTTCCAGGATTGTGTCAAAGTACGCCTGGGTCGAGTTATGGTTGGAGTGGGCCTCAAGTAGATCCAGTATGAAGCGGTTTGCAAGGGTAGTCGATTTGTCATGCACATTTTCTCCCTCCTGCAATTTAGTCACACAGCATCTGATTGATTTTGGTCCACACGTAAGGACGCACCGTTCCAATGACTTGGAATAGTGATATAGTGCAGTTTTCGGAAGGCATTCAATCTGTGCGTATTGAACTTACCATGATGAATTCCGGGTCCCTTGTTCGGTCGTTTTCACGTTGCTCGCGCGCATCACTTTCCTCCTCCTAGAATACGGCGGGCATCCCCTCCCATCAACCCAGCAATCCTGAACTAATAAGATGCGATGTAAGAATCTGGCTTACAGTGATGGCTCTAAAGGTGTTCCAAAGGCTTGGACGATGCTTGGACTCTTCTTCGTGGGGGAATCCAAGGTTGTTCCAAAGGCTTGGACGGGGCGTGGATATTGTTAAACAATGGTTCCAACGGCTTGGACGGGATTTAGAACTCACCGAGTCGGACGATGCATACTCAATCGGGCTGAAGAAGTTTTCACGGATCTTCCGGAGCATCCGTTCGGCATGGTCATGAAGATATGTGTCATCATCGTGTTCTTCCTCTTCGTCCGTCTCTGATGGTGGATCCGTCTCACCGTCATCATTCACACTTTCGGCACCGTCAAGAGAGTCGTTTTCTTCATGATCTCGGTCATTGGAGAGGCGTGCGACGGGCGGATGTAGGATCAAATGCCGCCTAATCTGTTTTTTGGAGTAGCAAAATCGGAGTCTGCATTGATCGCATGGGCATGGAGTGCCTTCCGCGTTCTCGTTTCGAGCTAGTCCACGCCTTTGCCTAGCCATTATTCCTGCGAATCCATGTAAGAAGTGTGAGTTGTCTGACCGGACTTGTAAGGTTTTCAGATGCATTCCGGGCGCCCGGACCCATGGTCCGGCGCGTGGGAACGTAGTTCCGGGCGGTCGGAATTAAATACCTTCAACATTCGGCAAAAGTCCGGTTTGTCACCTTTACATCGGGGTTTCTACGTTTTTAGGCACAATCCGGGCGCCCGGACAGGCCAGGGATTACGGTGTCCATCGGTTTGGAAAAGCCATCTTAAAAATCGACTAGGTCCACTTCTGGGGTTTAATCCAGAGGCTTGGAAGTCCATTGGAATGGGACATTTGCTCCCACTTGAAACATTCCATGCCTCTGGAATTCCAAAGTGAAGCATTGGAACCTCACAAAGTTTTTTAGAACGTTTTGAGGATTGCAAAAATCACCTAAGGACCAATATTCCAACGGGTTGGCTCACCCAAACCAATGGCATGGAATTTTTTTGGTAAAAATCGACTAGGTCCACTTCTGGGGGTTTATCCAAGCCCTTGGAAGTCCATTGGAATGGGACATTTGCTCCCACTTGAGAAATTCCATGCCCCTGGAATTCCAAAGTGAAGCCTCTTATTTCAAAGCTTAACACATGGCTGTTTTTTGTGTAAAAAGCCCAAAAAACAAAATTTCGGAAAATTTTCTGTTTTTTTGAAAAGTGGACATATGTTTGGCCCCGATGTTTTTGATATGCAGCGACGTGAAAAATGCAGAAAAATTGTTTTCTACCGTCAATTATGCACATCTTACGGGAAATTTCTAAAAATAGAGCTGCGACGAATTCTGTAGAAGGATTTGCTCCAAAAAAGGAACAGTCCCGTGAACGTCGGCGTTTTTTTGCTATCGACCCGATCCGAGGGTGTGGAATTAACGAAGACCGTCAGATTTTTCTGGTAGTCAAAATGAAACATCTAAGGGTTCCTATAGTGCACATGCACAAGTAATCGGCTGGTAAATTAACGAAGACCGTTCGATTTTTCCAGAAATCGAAACTCAAAATGGCTAAAGGTGATACAGTGAACAGGAGGGATGTGCGCACATCCCAGCTGTCCACCGTAAACCTTTAATGGGATTCGAACCCATGACCGATAGCTATGAAGAGCGACGGCTTACCATCTGGACTATCGATAAGTCAAGATGGAAAACATGGCAGCGATTGCAATGTCATACCCGTCGACGGAGGACAGAGGTGACAGCAGTCGCAGGTCCGCTCGAAATTCAAAATTTCGTAAAAGAGCGCGATAACGCGATCCAGTCGCTCGGACCAATGCACCAAGCCGCCGGACCTGCCTTGGAACAGATTTGCGGCCGTTGCGGCCGTTGTGCGTTAAAAGAGAGTCAAACTATTTGCAGCACACCACCGTATTCAAGCCGTACCGCAGCCCACCGTAGCCGAAACCCACACCGTAGAAAAATGACACGACTACTAAGGAGAAGCGATAGGAAGACCCCACCGCCAAAACAAGTAAAGAAAAAGCTGCTGGATAGGTCGCCGCGGCAATCTGCTTTGACCGATACGAAAGACTCCACCACCCGCGCTCTAATGGCCAGAATCGCGGAGATGGAGCAACGTCTCTCCTGTCATCCGCAGTCTTCAAATCCCCCCGCCGCAGTAGTAATGCAGACAGCTGGCGGGGTTGCTGGCCCCACGCAAGACGACATCAACGACATGCGTTCGCATGGCCGGGACATTATCGAGAAGAGAATGGAGAAAGGCGACATACCGGTGGGAGCCACCTCCTCGCGATTAAAAAGCTCCTTAGTCCGCGATGTTATCGAGGAGATTCACGCGGTCACGCCGTCTGTCCCGAAACGCCAAGTGAGCATGTACCTGGCCAGCCGCTTAGCGTATTTGAAAAATACCAAGGCCACAGAAGGACGCTGGAAACAGAAGTTCACCAAACAATTTCCGGACGGGTACTTCGCGCGCTACGAAGGCCCCGCAAGGGGCTTCCGATTATTTGGAAGAGCCGAGTCCTTGATCACCGCTGCTGAGACCGAGGCGATCCTCAACTTCCAGGAGGCTGGGCGTCCGAAGTCGGGGCCGCTCTATGATGCCGTAAAATCTATCAATGGATGGACAAAGGAGTCCATCCCAGACGATGGACAAGGCGAAGAAGAAGAGAAGAAAGTCAAGGTGGAGGAGCCCCCTCCGCAAAAGCAAAAGGTGTGTACTGCCGCTGGAACCGTGGTTCCAAACAACTGGAACTGTGAGTCCACGGGTTTCTTTAAGTAGCTTTATTTCACGCACGAGCACGGGCCTATTCCCAGCGTTTGGAACTATTTTGGAACCCCTTTGGAACTCCTTTGGAACCGTTTTTTAAATATCGTCCAAGCCTTTGGAACCACCGTTCCACCCGTGACTGACATATTGTTGTGTCTTTCGTTTCGAATATACAGGAACCGTTGACCGAGAGCGAAGAAGATGGTAAGCTCACCAGCGGTCGCTTCGTCGAAATATTCCACGGTGCCCAGAAGGGGCACAAGTCGCGGCCGCCAGCGGACACGGATTCCTTCACGAACATCTCAAAGTTTTGCATCGCGCGCGGTTTGTTAGACGTGGTGGGGGAGGGCCCAACGGGCATGGCAAGTCTTAAGGGACTTGTCGTGCCCAAGGACTGCGTGGAGGTAACCCTCTACGCAATAAAGGACGAAGAAGACTACGTCTTCCGCATGCTCTCCCACCATGCGGAGGGCATCAAACTTTTAAAAAAGAAAATGGGCAAGGAGGCAAAGATCAAGGGCGAGGACCTCGCCCACGACGACTCCTCTATTGTCCCCGCCGTAAAAAACAAGCCCACTGTCTGGTTAGTCCCTACCCATTGTTTTACTATTTTCCATTTACTTACGCGTATGTGTTGTTTTACGCAAACCACACCGTCCCAGGTTTGGACGGGCCGTTCCAAGCCCTTGGACTGACCGTTCCCGCCGTCTGTACTCCGCAGGATCCCCACAAAATATGTAAGAAACAGCACGGTGCAAACCGATAAGAACGTCGACTTCGGCAAGAAAAGGAAAGCTGCTGCTCCTGAAGGAAGCAGCAAGCAGCAAAAGAAAGAGGAGGAAGAGAAAAAGGGTGAGGAGGTCGTCGACGAAAAGGAGAGTCCTGAGAAAGATGATAGCGAGGATGAGGATGAGGAAAAAGAAGATGAGGATGATGAGAAGGATGCGGCAGCATGACTGCTATTTTTGTCAGAATATAGAGCTTGTTAGAGCCCAGACAATAGAGCAATAGAGAACCTTTACGATTCTTTGTGTAAATATTTCAAACAGCAATACATATCAATAGCACCTTTGTACTGCATATGCATAATAGCAAGCTCGTGGACCAATGGTTCCAAGCCCTTGATACCTGTTTGTATGTATATAGAACAAAAACAGATTGGAACCATAGTTCCAAGCGGATGGACCTATACCGGTCCTTACGGTTGGATCCGTAGTTCCGGGTGGCTGGAACATTTTTGTAAATAACCACTATAAAAGGTCCCATTGAGTTCCAAGCCGACGTCCAAACGGTTCCTAATGCAGTCCAAACGGTTGGAACCCGTTTGGAATGCCGTCATTATATGGTCCAAGCCGCGTCCAGGCCGCCGGAACCCCTTTGGAATCATTAATCATAATATGTCCTACCGGGTTCCAAGCCGATGGTCCAAACGGGTCCTAACGCGTTCCAAGTTATGACCAAGCCGCTGGAACCCGTTTGGATTGTCGTTATTATATGGTCCAAGCCGCGTCCAGGCCGCCGGAACCCCATTGGAATCATCAATCATAACAGGTCCTACGGGGTTCCAAGCCGACGGTCCAGACGGGTCCTAATGCGTTCCAAGCTGTTGCCGAGCCGCTGGAACCCGTTTGGAATGTCGTTATTATTTGGTCCAAGCCGCGTCCAGGCCGCCGGAACCCCATTGGAATCATCAATCATAACAGGTCCTACGGGGTTCCAAGCCGACGGTCCAGACGGGTCCTAATGCGTTCCAAGCTGTTGCCGAGCCGCTGGAACCCGTTTGGAATGTCGTTATTATTTGGTCCAAGCTGCGTCCAGGCCGCCGGAACCCCATTGGAATCATCAATCATAACAGGTCCTACGGGGTTCCAAGCCGACGGTCCAGACGGGTCCTACGGTATTCCAAACCGACGGTCCAACGGCTTGGAAGCCGATTGGAATTTTATGTAGATTCCAAGGGGGTTCCAAGGGCTTGGATAGCAAATGTCCCGGTCCAAGCCCTTGGACCGCGGCTTGGACGGGGCTTGGACTGGGACATTTGCTGTCCAAGCCCTTGGAATTCCCAGTGTTAACGCCAACGCCTCTCAAACACATACCTGTCCTACCGGGTCCTATGGGGTTCCAAGCCGACGGTCCAAGCCCTTGGAATAATCCTTATTTTGTAGGGATGTCTCCAATACATGAGGGCTCACTGCAATACTATGTTGAACATATGTTGAAGCGCTTGCAGGCATATCGCACACATATTGTAACATTTTGTATTGTATTGAACATGTATTGTCAATACGCGTGCAATATGCCTGCAATATGTGTTCAATACGATGTACGCGTCTAGAAACGTAGGGTACGGTGATCTTTCCGCGCAATTTGTCCCTTAGTGGCGAATTCGTGTGAAAATTAACGACTACTGATACCTCTAGCTTGCTGCCGTTTCCGTGCGCAAGGCTAGAGGCGTGATTGACAGCAGCAGCGTTTGGTTGCGAAAGAAAACTTCTTTTCCAAGCAACCTTTCCGCGAGATTTATTTTTGCCGGCTGTTTTTGCCGGTGATTAATCATATGTTAGCCGAATTTATCGCCGGAACGCGTCTGCTGCGACAGTACCGCAATGATGATGGGCGGCAATTTAAATGACTACGGAACATATCAGCCTGTCACTGGCGGGAGCGTTTCTCCGCAGCCAGTGACGTCTTTTGGGCCGGCGGTGTCGGATTTGGGCGCCCACTTCGGGGTCCCGCCGCCCTTCGTACCACAAACAGCTGGCTTTCCGCTGTTCCAGTACGACTGCAATGGACAATTTGCTACGCAGCCCCCAGGAGCTGTTTTTGACGCGGGAATCATGATGACGCCGCGGCAGCAAATTCTTCACCAACAGCAATTACAGCAGCAGTTCGTACACCGCCAGCAGCAACTGGAATTACAGCGGCAAATGCTTTGGCAACAGCAGCAACCGCACCAGCACCAGCTGCAGCCGAGGTCACTGTGGCAAACGCAGGTGCCGGCTGCCCCGCTTGCTCTGGGACCCGTGTCCCCGGTCCATTTCGGTGCCCTCACGCCTGGGCCTACACCTGCTTTCCTTGCTGCAGGATCTGCCAGCCCTGAGAGGGGGGAGGAGAACCGGCACCAGTAGGACCCCTGTTGCCAGTGTCGCAGCTCAGCGCTGGCTCCTGTGCGGTGCCCCCTGCTGTATTCTTTCCTAACGACACGCAGAGCAGCGCTTCTGATCCGGCGATCTTGTCAGCATTGTTGGCCTCAGAATCTTGCCCAAAAGTGGGGGGTTGGGTCCCCACACCAACAGGGGCCGCCGGAGACCCTGGCCAATTTTCTACGACGTCAGCAGTAGAGACCAGCGCTGTGACACCTTGCCCAAAAGTGGGGGATTGGGTCCCCACACCAACAGGGGCCGCCGGAGGCCCTGGCCAATTTTCTACGACGTCGGCAGTAGAGGCCAGCGCCAAGGCTAGGTATCGATAACTCGATAACGCGATATATCGATGTATCGAGATATCATATCGTAGGTGAATGCAGCGGTGGAAGAGAAGACGGTGGAGAAGGAGGACCCTAGCTCTCCCTTGGATGCGGGGTTCAGCTCATCAGGTGATGAGGACGAGGAACACCCACCAGTGAGCCCTCCAGTGGTGACAGGGAAGCTGACGCAGCTCGCAATGGGCTGTGGTGGGGCGGAGACCCCCGACCTGTGGCGCGACGCTATGGACACAGTAGCCACGATGGCGGCAGCCTCTGTCTTCGCAGGCGTAACTACTAGAGCGGTAGCAGCAGAGCAATCAGCAACAGGTGATGACCCAGCGTCTCCCTTGGATGCAGAAGCCGTCTTGTCAGAGACACCCCCAGCAGCACAGCCGCCCGCAACAGTAGCTCAGAAGCCAGCAGCAGAGCAGCAGCAGCCATCAGCAGTAGCGCAGCAGCAACCAGCAGCAGCCGCCGAACAACCGCCAGCGACAGCAGCAGAGCGGTAGCAATCAAGTCCAATGATCCGACCCAGAGGACCACTGGCGGACAAGCAGGATTGGAAGTTGATCTCCTCGGAGTTCGCTAGGCTGCAGAGCAAGTACTCTCGAGCACTGGGAGGACCGTTCCAGGTGGATGCGTGCTGTGACGCTATGATGGGCCAGAATCGACAGGTGAGCACATTCTGGACTGATTGCTTGAACGAGCAGTGGAGGGGCCGTATCGTCTGGTGCAACCCCCCCCTTCTCAGACCCCAACGTGAGCATTGAGGACATTCTGCGACACTACGCATCTGAGGCGAAGCAGGACCCGTGTCACACAGCCGCCTTGTTCTTATTGCCCGACTTCCCTCAGGCGAGTTGGCGACCGTTGCTACGCGAGTTTGGCCTGGAGATCGTGGAGGTCATTCCAAGGGTGAACGAGCATGGTGAGCCCAACAGACTGTTTACCTCACCTGGAGAGGAGAGAGGTCACCGCTCGGCTCTGCAGGAGCTTCCAGTCCCATGACCAGTGCTAGTAGTGATAGCCAGGCCACAGAAGTCACCCAGCAAGCTGGCCCCACGCGAGAGATCCACAGCGCAACCAGCAGTCACGCTCTCCGGAGCGGCAGCGAAGATCAGAGATAAGTCGGGGACAGTGGAGCCAGAGGTGTTCTTGCGGGCGCTGAGAGCTGAGCACGGTAGCCTCTCAATTGTGTCGCGAGGTCTTTTTATTTGTCGTGTCGCAAAAAGATTCGTTTATATTAACGACGCTTCGCAGCTTTTTCAGAAATATGCTGTTTTTCATTTCGTTTCCCTTAAAGGAGCGAAACAGGTTTTCTGGAAAACAGTGACATCGTACACACCGCACCGCAGGAGCTGTCCCTCAAAAATTATGCCGTTGGAAATTTTCCAAAAGTTTCCTGCCGATGTCAGCAGTTCTACCCAGGATTGTGTCGAGCGCTCGCGCTTTACCGGCCAATCATGATACGATAGCATCTGAGGGATACCACGAATATGGGTCATAAGCGGAATAACCAATTGTAATTTTTATGCCCCAAAATTCTAAATGCGATCGATGCTCCAAGGCCAGAGGTGTGCGTCTTGGGCGAAAGCTCCCGCGTTTAATCTAACGGTTTATCTCAGCAGTCTTACCCCGGATTCTCTCGACCGATCGTTCGTAACCGACAGCGAGAGACACGTTTAACAATTCAAAATTATACCACGAAGATATGCGGAATTTCCAATTATGAATTTGTCGCAACACTTCTCTAACAGGTCTACCGATCTCAGGAGTCCTACCCAGGATTCTCTCGATCGATCGTTAGTAACCGACAACGAGAGACACGGGTAACAATTCCATATTTTACCCCGAAGATATGCGGAATTTCCAATTATTTACGCATCTCGTGATTCAAGATCATCTCACCACTCCTATCGGGAGACACGCGGCGCGGCCCGGACAAAAATGGATATGATATGATCCTGGTCGGCAACGTTTTCATTTTTCTCCAAGCTCTCATCTTGCGCCTACCTGCTGTCTCAGCGGCTTGTGTTTTTGTTTGATTAATGATTTTTGCGCGCTACTTTTCTTTAGCGATATTTCATATTGACCATGTTTTCGTGTGCATGCGTGGAACCCGGCGGGGGGGCGTTCCTGCGATGTTCTCGCATGAGCCGCATCCCACCAGCAGCCCATCCTGCGATATAGGGATGATTGGAGGCCGTCGGGCGTCTTTGCATCCCGCCTGACGGTTTGGGTTCAATTTCCAACAGGAATTCTTCCTTCCTGAGCAGCGCTCTGTTTTTTTTGCAGGTTTATGCTGTGCCTTTTCTGAAGCCGCCAGCAACGGCCATAGTGCATAATTCATGCTGTTCATTTTCTGAAGCCGCCAGCAACGTTCTTGGCGGCATCTTTCCCTCTGGCCCTACTAAGCTGAAGGGATGCTTGGAGACCGGCGGGATCCTGAACAGCAGCCCGACGGGTTGGGTTCGATTCCCAACATCTTTACTAACCAGCGTTTCGTTTTTATTTGCAGGTTTTGTTTTTAACGCCGAGCATCTTTTTGTGCCGCCAGCTCTGCTGGCGGCATCCTGTGACTTCCAGCTCTGTTTAGGTTTCGCCGATTATTGAAGTTCAGAATTTTAGATTTCCCACCTACTGTCCCGCTGCTGTTTTCAAAACGTCTATTTTGTACGTAGACGCCCACCCGAGGGCGAAATGCGGACAGCAGTTGGCTGTCGGTATTGGGTTCGATCCCCAACGTCCTGACTGATTCGCTGTTCGTGGGCTGCAGGAAACGTTTTGGTTCTGAAGATTTTGGAACGTGCACTGTGCTCTAGTTTCCTAGGTTAGATTTTCATATCGCCCACGGGTAGTTGAATCCTTGTATTAGAAACTAGCAGCCTAGTAGTAATACGTTGTAAGTAATTATGCTAATATTTTTTAAGGGTGTAATCGGGTTTTCTTTTTGTATCTTTATCCATCTGAAATGCTTGCTTGGTTGCCACTTCTTGTATGCCTCGTGCTATATGAATGTCCCCAAGTGATCGTATAATACATCTGTGTTTTATGTAATACTTGCGGTACTACTCGTTTAGTTATTTTGTTTTTCAAGTCGTAATCGCGGTAATATCCGTTTGTGTTCCCCCTAGCTTATTTTCATTTTCGGAAATTTTCTGTGAATTTTCACGACAGAATTGAGCGTGGCGCTCATGTTTGTCGCAGGTGCACGATATAAATATAATTATGTCGCACGGTGCGACAAATAAAAAGACCTCGCAACAAAAATGAAGTGCTACGCCAGCTGAGCACAGACGCAGCGAATATCTCAGAACCCTGAAGCAGGAGTTGCTAAACACCCAGCATCATCGCACAGAGCATTTCCGGCTGGTAAGCGACATCATCTGGAGAGTGGCTGAAGTGCGCTATCAGGTGGTACTGGCGCCGGACTCGCCCTTGCGGGAGCTAGTGTTGAGAGAAGCTCACGAGGCACCGTCCGCAGGCCACACCGGCAGGGACAAGACGCTGGAGCGGGTCCGAAGACGTTTCTGGTGGCCGCGAATGGACCTAGATGTAGCAGAATGGGTGAAGACGTGCGTGACGTGTCAGCAGACCCAGCCGCGGCAGGGGTATCCCATGGGACTGTTGCAACCGCATCGAGTGCCAAGCAGACTCTGGGAGGTGGTCAGCATCGACTTCGTAACCGGGCTCCCGATGACTCAGCAGCGAGGAGTGAACGCCTTCACCACTTTCACCTGCAAGCTGAGCAAGATGGTACATGTGGTGCCAATGACCTACAACGACAGCTCAGCAGAAGTGGTGGTAAGATTGTTCATGGACGCAGTATGGCGATTGCACGGAGCTCCCATGAAGATAGTGTGTGACCGAGACCCCCGCTTTCGCGACGCCATGACTCAGGAGTTCGTGCGACTGATGGGCGCCAAGGTAGCTAGCACCACTCCCTATCACCCTCAGAGCGACGGGCAAGCGGAACGCAGCAACCACACCGTGGAGCGCATGCTGCGCTGCTATGTTGCGGAGAACCGGAGAGGACTGGGACCTCTGGGTGACACCTGTGGAGTACGCGGTCAATGACTCCACGTCAGCGGCGACTGGATTCTCTCCCTTTGAGTTGGTGTACGGACACGCTCCAGCAACGCAGCTGGACCTCTTCATGGACGCAGCTTTGGAAGGCGGGTCAAGACGAAGAAAAGGTGGGGGAGTAGCTGCGGACAAGAAAGGGACTGCGCACGAGCTGGCCAAGCAGTTTGCGCGGCAACTACAGGCAGCGCGAGTGAACCTGCAGATGGCCCAGCAGCGCATGATGGAGCAGTTTGACGCGCGACACCGGCTGCAGCACATTAAGGTGAATGATCAGGTATGGGTGGATGACCAGCACCTGACTCTGCCTGGAGATCGGGGGTTGAAGCCGAAGCTGCGCAAGCTCAGGCACGGCCCCCTACGCGTAATAGAATGTCTGTACAGCGACAGGCAGCAAGAGCTGCCAGAGTAGGACCGTGGAGCTCCGTCAGCGTGCCCGTGCATTGGAAGGTGCACGACGTGTTCACAGCGGATCGGCTCACCCCAGTTCAGTCGGGAGCTAAGCACTTCGTGAGCAGGCAAGAGGAAATGGCACCGCCACCGGTCTTGGTAGAGGGTCAGAGGGAGCGTGAGGTGGAACTCATCATCAGCACCCGCTTCAGGAAGCTAGGTGGGAAGGCTGGCGGGACAGTGCAGGAGTGGCTAACTAAATGGAAAGGGCTGCCGCATAGTCACGGAGCCAGTGGCGAACCAGCGAGGACTTGGAAGGGCGAGGGGGCAGGCTGGAACCACTGCGAGTCTTCGAAGCTGAGGAGGAAAGGTTGAAGAGGGCTCCAGAGAAAAGGCGAAGGGAGACTCACAAGGGTCAGGAGGAGCAGAGGGCACAGTTGATGGCAATGGGACCTCCAACCCCGACAGGCCACAGCAGTAGCCAGAGCCGAGCTTACCAGCCTCACCTCTCGAGAGTGCAGCACCCAGTTAGAATTTTGGTGCTGTTCTGCGGTACCGGCTCAGTGGAGCAGCAGTTCCAACGTCAGTTCAGGGACTGCGAGGTAGTAACAGTGGACATCCTGCCAAAGTGGCAAGCCACGTGCACGGAGGACATCCTTCACTGGAACTACAAGCTCTACCCACGACATCATTTCGACGTCATCTGGGCCAGCCCCCCCTACAAGGAGTACAACAATGCGAAGACACTGGGGGCTCCAGATCTGAAGCTGGCGGACAGGCGCGTGCGGCGTACCAGGGAGATCATCGAGTTCTACGACCCTGCGTATTTCTTCATAGAAAACCCCGCTGGCGATGCGCTGCGAGGGCTGCACACGCGCGTCGTGATGAAAGGTCTGCCAGATAGAGCCACTGTTGACCACCTATTGTAAGTATGGCACACCGTACATGAAGCCAACTCACATATGGACAAATGCAGCGCCTTCGGTACCCTTGTTGCTGTGCACCCACACGACTCCCTGCCCTGCGCGAGCGATGCTAGGGAGGTACGAGAACACTGCTCATCAGGGGGGCATCTCCTCGGCCAACACCCGCGGTATGGGTTCAGCCCAGGCGGTATATGCGATACCTCGTGCGTTGCTGCACCACCTGTTTTGCGAGCTGAAGCTGAACGAGCGCATGAAGGAGGAGAGCGCGCTCGCGGTAATGAACCTCATACATATCGACGCTGACAGCGAGGACTGACGCGTTCGAGTTTCAAGAATCAAGATACTGAGGCTGGTCAGCCATGGGGCGCAATGGCCGCGGAAGACCCGTGATCTGGGGAAGTGCCGGGGTTGCCAAACCTGATGAGCGTTGGCAGCGTGAGACGGTGAGGCGCCTTCGGTGAACCCGGATTGCGGAAGGGGACCCAGACCCAAGGACTGGGGGGCACGGACCCAAGAACCGTAGAGGGGGACCCGGACCCGAGAACGGGGGGGCACGGACCCGAGAACCGAGGGCTTAGCAGCCCGATCTTGTCACAAAGTGCATGCTAACCCCCTGACTATGCACATAAGGGCACACAGGACAGCCTAGCGAGGACGTAGGCGCGCCTAAAAGGGGAGAGAGTTGTACTAGGGTGTATCGCGAGTCAGACGAGAGACAGACGTGTCAGAGTGACGAGTGACAGCACTGATGACAGTCACCAGTATGACCGAGAGGTATGACGAGGGTGACTGACAGCATGTGACTTTTGAACATCTGCAACCACAGCAGATCAGGTTGAGAGAATTGGTGGGAAACCAATCCAGAAATGGTGGGAACCATTTAATATTCAAACAGCCAAACAAAACTGGAGGGAAACCAGGAGAGCCTCAGTTCTTGCCACATCATCAGATCTATGATTATTCAGCAAATCAGAGCAGAGATCATTGTATGACTGGCAGCTGCAGCCCAAGGGCTAAATGACAAGACAAGTCATCGGACTGGTGAACATGAAGTGACTGAGCAATGTGACTGTCGAATCCGAAGTGATCTGAGGGAATTCGAGTCGACATGTTACTACTTAAAGAGCTGAACAAGCTCTCATGTCAGTTTTTTGAATTAGTTGCACATTGGCACCAACCCCTGGTGTCTTGTAACCTCAAACAGTAAAAGTGTTAACCGAAATATCCGAAATATCCGACATTACCCAAAGTCATCCGATATCAGCCTATGGTTTCTGCACCACATTACCTGTAAGTGTTTGCTTACATACCTGTGAGACTGGTTCAGTCCTCACAACCGAACAATTTCACTGCAGTAGCTTGTTTATGATATTCTAGTAGGTTATGGTCCAATTTATCCACGTTCGTTCTTTGCGCGATTTTCTGAGGGCGTGTTGTGGTGGAAAGTGGGGCTGCTGCTCTATTTTGGTCTCATCGTCCGAGCAGTAGCACCCCAAACCGCGTTCGCCGCCCGTATCATGGGGCGACCTATGGAATCTAGTTGGACCTCGCCTGGCGCTTTGACGCAGGTTGAGTATATAGGAGAATGTTGGGTAAAGTTGATTCGCAGGTCGAGAAGCTGGAGTCCCTCAACAGATTAACACACTATTCGATGAAAATGATATTCTCATGTGAAAATGATATTGCCTTATTTACCTCATGATAGGCTTAAAAAGCCGCATTTTAACAGTCAAGAACATGCAAGTGCAGGTTGTGCATTAGATTTAATGGTTTTTATGGTACAAAATTGAGGTCAAATGCACTTTTTCGAAATCTAGGAGGAGTGATAACACAAAGAACTTTTGACTCGGAATCTATATACACGTTATACACATATTATTTACATGTTTTTTCCGTCTTGCTTTACGCGTCCACTTCAGGTGCTACCGCTACCGCTACGCAATTATCAAAAGCTTCGTCTTCATCGGAATCATCCGATTCATTCAAGTCACCTAGGTCCTTGCGCGTGCGTTTGGATTGTTGTGCAAGCAAAGCGACGACTATCTGCGCGTATTGCTCGTTCGGTATACTCCGTTCGGGGTCATTCGCATCCACATTCCATGCGAGCACTATTTCATTCTTATCGAAAGTCTCGGTAGACGGTCGGTGCCCCGGTGGCGCTGCGAAAGCTCCTGGGTGACTCGCAAGCTGCTTGCCGAGGTGCTTCTTCTTGGTGTCGGTGTGCTTTTTGGGTTGGAAATAGCGATATAGCAGCTGTTGAGTTGACGGATAGCGCGCCTCCACCTTCACCAAGTACAACGGATCCGACCATTCGCTTCGCTTCAGTTGTACGCGGAACGCGAACTTGTCGTTTTCAGATTCCACCGCGAGAGCCACTGCAAAGCTGCCAACTGGCATCTGGCCGTAGGTGACCTCCCACTGGGCGTTGTCCACGTACTGCTCTGCTCGCTTTTGGGCTCGACCTTGGTGTTTCCGTTTACCGTTGTACACTTCTATCGGCGCTCGATCAATTCGGCGTTGGATGCGCACCGGTATAGCGGGGACGGCGGCAGCCTCGGCAGCTTCTATCGCCAACGCGGGCGCCTCTATCAGTCGAACCAAGGTGGTATTGCGCTCGATGGCGATTTTCTCGGGATGCTGGAAGGGTATCGCGGGCGCTTGACATTCTCCACCAGCAGTTAGGTGGCGCTGTTTCTCGATGACATCCTCGCGCCAAAACTTTTCGTGCACCTCCGTGAGCTTTGCGCCCCAAATGTCCTTCAACGCCTGTAAGGTATGCTCAAGCTTTTCGATGCCTTCTTCGGTAAAAGGAATCGGCTTGATGTATCCAGGCCCCGTGACAGGGGGTGTAGAAACAAGCTTTGGCAATGGAGTCTCGGGTAACCATTTGGGTGAAATGGAATACTGTTTGTACTGCATGCCCACTTCGCCGTGCTCGTTCTTCTTGAACTTGAAAGCCTGCTGTGCCAAAATATTGTGGCAATCGAAGACGTGACCATCAAACCAAGAGCTGAAGTCGAAGATCTTCTCGGTGTGCTCGCATACAGTATTACACCATCCGTAAAGCATTCTTGTGCGACCTCTATCATCTCGTCGAGCGTCCAAGCTTGCTTGCGTCGTAGACGCACGGAGAAGCGTGAAAACATCTGGTCAATGTTCTCGTGCGTATGTCCCACCAACAGAAAGTTGAGTTTCACCTTGCGAAAGACGTCCGTGTGCACCAGCCAAGCTGCGTATGCCAACATCAACTTGCTCTTGTTGGTGCTCACATTGTCAAGTTGTACATACAATACTTCCGGCATCGGGTATGAATTTTCCCCGTCCCCGTTGCGTCGATGCTCTTGAATGCGGAGGATATCCCGGTGCAAAACGTTGACAAGGAAGTTCGCATCGTCCTTGAAGTTGGCGTAGTTGAAATCCATGAAGCGGCCCACGTTCTCGATCATACTCCCCATGTTGTGCACGTCAAGGAAGTCCTTAGAGTCCAGATGTTTAGGGATACGTCGAAAGTGTGGCAGTCGGGTGGTCCACTGCGTCATGCCATCGATGATCACCGAGGCATACTTATGCCAAGTTTTGTTCATGGTAATGCTCTTGGTCATATTCGCTTTACGACCATGTTTGTAGAACTTCTGGCGCTCCGCTCGTGCGATTGCATGATGTTTGTTGAGAGGCCCGTTGTATTGCGCTGTGCAAGATACACAAATTTGGGTCAGTGAACAAATTACATAAGCATATAAACACATCACAAAAATATTCATGAATATTCACCTTTTTGAGATTTGGTTAAGCCTTCCTTCAATAACTTGAAGGACGCGCAAACATCGCACTGAGAAAATCGGTTCGTCGATGGAATCTTGAGCCACATCCTGCAATCTTCGTCAAATATTTTGTAGAAGTAACTGAGAGAGCATTTTTTCCTCTCCTCATTCTCTTGCAAGCCCTCGTTGTACTCGTCCCACAGCTCTTCGATGGTCAATCCATCCGAAAGATGAATCGGTTCTTTGTCAGGTTGGTGTTGTCCGTATTCGTCGGCGTATTTCTTGAGCCAGGCGACGACCGACTCGCGTTTGAGAGAAATCTTGCGGTTGTCCTCCTCGTACGTCAATCCATGAACAAACGTGTGTCGGCCCTCGAGCACGCGTGTCCGACAGTCGTGAAGATACCCGTAGCTGATGCCGTAAGCCATATAGTAGAACTTAAAGCACCCCTGTTACAAAACAAAAGACACCGTCACTCAAAAATTATTAACAAATTATCCAAGGAAACGCATAAGGGTTTTTATAGGTTGGCTGGATCTAAGACGCTTGGGAGACACCCCCAGCACTGCACGTCTGCAGGCGGGACGGCCGTCGCGTGCTCGTCAGCACTCTCCAAACCACGCCTTAAATCTGCGCAACCTACACCCTTAGTGGGAATCGAACCCACGAGTGCGAGGTTCATAGCCTAGCGCCGTACCAACTCGACCAACGCGTCGCGAATGTACTTTATGAAATTTATTTAGAAATTTATGATACAATATTCCACATTCCTGTGATGACATTACACAATCTATCACAAGGTCCAAGAAAAATTTCGCTTTGGCCAGCGGCCGTTCATTAGCTAAAGAACGGTTCCCGCAGCCAAAGTGTCTCTGTGTGAGTCGCGCTTTGGCCAGAGGCCGTTCATTAGCTAAAGAACGGTTCCCGCAGCCAAAGTGTCTAATTGTGAGTCGCGCTTTGGCCAGAGGCCGTTCATTAGCTAATGACCGGTTCCCGCAGCCAAAGTGTCTAATTGTGAGTCGCGCTTTGGCCAGAGGCCGTTCATTAGCTAATGAACGGTTCCCGCAGCCAAAGTGTCTAATTGTGAGTCGCGCTTTGGCCAGAGGCCGTTCATTAGCTAATGAACGGTTCCCGCAGCCAAAGTGTCTAATTGTGAGTCGCGCTTTGGACGAAGGCCGTTCATTAGCTAATGAACGGTTCCCGCAGCCAAAGTGTCTGATTGTGAGTCGCGCTTTGGCCAGAGGCCGTTCATTAGCTAATGAACGGTTCCCGCAGCCAAAGTGTCTAATTGAGAGTCGCGCTTTGGCCAGAGGCCGTTCATTAGCTAATGAACGGTTCCCGCAGCCAAAGTGTCTAATTGTGAGTCGCGCTTTGGCCAGAGGCCGTTCATTAGCTAATGAACGAGTTCAAAAATAAACATACCTGCTTCTTGCCCAAAAAGTATTTGAAGTCGAACTTGTCCTCAGATCGAAAGCTGTTTTTTAGCAAGTCCTTCACGAAGTATTCCTTCCTATCTTTTTGCGACATGCTGAAAATATTTTCGCGAAAAGACTGAATATCTGCGGATGAGAAAGATAGACAGCAGTGCGACTTGCAATTGCACTTAATGGTTTCTGCCAATGATATACTGTCAGCCTGCAAACGTCGCTGCTTAATACTAATTACGCCCGTATATTGTTTCTTGCGTATGTCGGATTCGTACGGTTTGCGCACGACAATCTGCTTGTTTACTTCACCATTTAAATAAACAAGAGGGTCTTCATTCCTCAAGTCCAAACTTGTCTCTGAAAATTCTGTATCAAGTCTGCTTTTTATCTCTTGTAAGTCAATTTCGCGCAAAGCGCGTGACCCGGAAACGCGTGAAGAATTAGAGCTAACTTCCGATCTACACGTCAAAGGCGCGTTCCAAAGAACCAATTGCGTATTCGCGCTCGGGGCTGTGCTTGGAATTGGCTCATGATTGAAAAAGTCAGCCCCTATTTCCATAGAATCTTCAATAACTATTCCCGGGCACGGTTTGCAGATAATCTCGCAACCTTCATCGAAAGGAATAGAAAACATATTTTCGTCAAAATTAGCCGTCATTAGCTTATGAAGCCGTTTTTACGTTCTAAAAATGATATAGACTTGCGAGTCAACCAAGAATTTCTATCTTACTGAATCGATCGATCCTCGATTTCAGCGCAAATGACACCAGGATATCTTAAAGTCATATCCTTGATCTGAACAGACCGAATCAGAAAGCGACAGCGAATGTCATTTTTGATTAAAATTGACATCGATATTTGACATGTCATTTTTAGCCGCCAGAAATGACTTTTTAATATTCTGCTAAAGTTACATCACTTTTTCAAAATTCTTTCACACACACCCCTTTCACAGTTAACAGCCAATTTCTCTCATTTCGCAATGGCGACAGCCGAAACATTTCAAGCACTGAGGGATCAACATATTTTCCAGCTCTATCTTGGTAACAAGTGGAGCATTGTTAGAACCCTTGAAGCCGACGATCCTCCAGACACTTTGCAAATAGTGATTCACTCTGATGACCCTGCCGAGAAGAATGAAGAAATAATTTTCAGTTTTCCTCAGTTTACCTCTTCGACTGTAGTCGGGGGTAGCCTCCTTCCTGAGAAACGCGTAGCGTACAGTATCATTGAAAAGCAGACTCCAATTCTGTATTTCGTCGCATTCAGAAACAAAAAGCTTACTGTGATCGAATTAGACAGCGCAAACTTTGAGGAAACCTTAAGCCTTCCAAAGCACACAAATCGGCTTTTGGCTTTTCAAAGTTTGAAAACTAGGGCAACAGAAGAAAATAAAAGCAGAGAATTCTATCTAGCGAGCTATGTAAACCAGGCGTGGAAAGCGTCGATTACAGCTCCTTTCTGGCAAACCAGGAGACCAGCGGCAGTGATCGATGACCTCGGACTTGCTGGCGAGGTACCTGTTGTAGAGGCTTCGGTACGTCCCTTTCATGCCCTGCGCCTGGACCGGGGCGGAAGGCGTTCATTAGCTAATGAACGCTTTTCGCCTGGAAACGCGCGCCCTGCGCCTGGACCGGGGCGGAAAGCGTTCATTAGCTAATGAACGCTTTCGGCCTCGAAACGCGCGCCCTGCGCCTGGACCGGGGCGGAAGGCGTTCATTAGCTAATGAACGCTTTCGGCCTCGAAACGCGTGCCCTGAGCCCTGACCGGGGCGGAAAGCGTTCATTAGCTAATGAACGCTTTCGGCCTCGAAACGCGCGCCCTGCGCCTGGACCGGGGCGGAAGGCGTATATTAGCTAATGAACGCCTTCCGCCTCGAACCGAGCGCCCTGAGCCCTGACCGGGGCGGAAGGCGTTCATTAGCTAATGAACGCCTTCCGCCTCGAAACGCGCGCCCTGAGCCCTGACCGGGGCGGAAGGCGTTCATTAGCTAATGAACAGTTTCGTCTTGTCCCAGGCTGCCAGGAGAACGGATGTGCAGCGTGCTGCCGAACGCGCCCTTCAAGGACCTGGTGGCTCCAGAGCGTTTACTGGAGCGGGCGCTAATGTGGATATGTCTCAAGTGGCCACACCATCTGAGGCAAGGAAGGCAGCCGAGGTGGCTGCACATGGGTGGCACGCTAAGCTAACAGTGGAGCATGCAGCAAAGATGGATTATGAGGAGAAAGCAAAGCTGTGCAGGCAAATCGAGATGGAGCACCGGTGGCCGAACCCGATGGATTTCGACGAGGCGGCGGAGAAAGGGAGTGTGTTTCGTCTCCCCATAGAATGCCTGTACCACGCGACGGGGTACGAGGCCTGCCGGGATCAAGAGAGGGGCTGGGTGAACGAGATCAAGAACAGCAGGAAGGAGAACCCGTGGGGCCCTTTCAATGCGGGTCTTGTTGCGATCGACGATGTCAAAACCCGTGCCGAATTCTCCCTGAAAAAAGCTCTCAGGGGAGAATACAGAGGCAAGGTTTTTGGGCACCAGCACTGTTATCAAGCCACCGACGAGTGTCACGAGGAAATCCCGTTGGAGATAGCCTTCGCGTACTTCGAGAGCAAGATCTACATCGGTCTCACGCCTGACATGATTCGGTTCTTAGGCGAGATGCAGAACCAAATCGACCAGAAGACGAAAGGCAAAGACAACACTCAGTTCATGCAAGGGCTTCGTTCGACCCTTTTCGAAAAGCATGGGGTCGTGTACAAGGTTTACCGAGAAGCGTTGATCTCCGAGTTCGTCGCCAGCGTCCCCGAGGACACCGAAGGGGGTACCCCTTATCAACCTGGGTATTACGAGGTCGGAGGGCTGGTGCAAAAAATGGCGGAGTTCGAATCACAGCATGGGTTTTCAGTCCCGGATCCCGAGAAATATCCCAAGGGATTCCAGTACATCGAGAATGTGGAGACGTCTGAGCGCGAGGGAGACCCTGAGACCCTCCCTGAGGTAGAGGTGACGGTGAAGACGCTGGACGATGACATCAACGCTCACCTCGATCGGGTCACAAGTTGGTACCCCGTAATGTCTCACTTGAACCAGTCGATGGAGACGCATGTGAAGGAAGTAGCGATGTCCAAGCATTCTGTGTTCGGCGGCACGCAAATCAACCACTACTTCATGCACTGGACAATTGCCAATTTCCGGCCGCAGACGTGGGACCTCTGCGTTAGCATCATGGAGGCTTACAGAAGGTTTGACCTGAAGGGCATGAAAACCCCTTTGGCTTCGAAGACCAAAAAGCGCAAGGCCTCATCTTCGCCCGCTAAGGGACCCGCCAAGAAAGCTGGCAAAAAGGGCACCTCCAACCGACAGGTAAATTACTTTTTACTTCTGCTTCAAACGGTGTTTACCCCCCCCCAAGCATCCTTTTCTATATTTTAAGACATGCTAAAAATGTTTTTTTTTACTTGCAGATGGAAGACGAGGTGCAACGAGGAGGCGGGGACCACGGAGCGGGCTCGTCTAAAGGGGCAGGCATTTTGGTGGAAGAAGCTCAGTATCTCCACAATGCCAAATCCATGGGTATGACGTTCTGGATTAACTTGGGCGGCTTGGCGGGGGAGGCGGAGTTCGACAAGGTGGACACGTATCTGCGCCAGATTATCAACAAGGAGTTGTCAGTAAAAGAGGGGGGCCTGATGATAAGCCAGTTCAAGAAGGAACGCATGGTGCAGAAGCACTTGGTGTCCGCGGCGGGATTGCAAACCTGGGACGAATTCAAGACCGAGTTCACCCCCTACTGGAGCTCCCAAGAGAAAATCGAGTCGTTGATCGGCTGCTTACCTTCAACTCAGGGGGGAGCGCGCCGGGGGGGATCTGGGGAAGTTCCGCACGCGATCTTGAATTACGTCGAGAACGCGCGGGCGAATCTCAAAGAAGCGCAGGCGCCACGCGCGGGGCACATCCTAGGCTTGCAACAGGTCGAGGTGAAAGTCGACATCAAACTCTATCGGGAGGCGCGGACCGAGGGGCCGGAGCTTAAGGTTCCAGGAGAGGCAGGCCTTGAGGACGACGAGCCCACACATGAGACGAACGTGCCGATGTTCCCTCGTTGGAAGATCGTCAAGGGCAGCATGAGCGATATGAAGGACGTCCCGAGGCTGCCCTTCACGGGGACGATCATCGACTGCAATTACGCCCTTGACAAGGAGAAGACTCCCGACGCGATGACCAAGGAGGAGGTGCAACCGTTCCTGGAGTCTTTCAACGCCAAGACCACCGCCCCGGCATGGACAGTCGCTATCTTTTGCGGTTTCGTCCAACAAAACGATTTCCTGGAGGTGATTGACAATTACTGCTCCGGCCGCGCGGAGCGGTTCTTCTGGCACAAGCAGAACGTGAACATGAACCCCAACAAGACCGTGCGCTACAATGACGTTGAATGTGGCGTCCTGGGGTACCATGTAAAGAGCGATGCCCAAGGGGGAGTCTTCTAAAAAGCCGGAGTGGATGTTCAACTTTGATACAGGAGAAGGTGAACGTGTGAGCCGCGCGTCACTTTTGCGCGGCTTCCCGGTTGTGCACCAGATGTTCAAACGCGACAACAAAGCCGTGAATAACCATCAGAAACCCCAAGCTCTGTTGATGGAGCTGATCCAGTGCCACATGCTCGGTGAAAATCCGGGCAAGATGGATGAGAACGGCCATCCACTCAACTGGATTCTCGACGCTTGCTGCGGCGTCGGCTCGACGTCCATGGCCGCCATGAGGTGTGGTATGAACGCGATCGGCTTCGACCACGACCAGTTCATGGTCAGCTCTGCGCAGCAACGGCTGATCAATTTCGACAACGAGCCCGATCAGCATGCCGAGTTGAAGCCCAAATCGAAGAGCGAACCGACGGCGAAGGGGAAGGAAGCAGCCACTGCCGATTCTGAGGAAGAAGAGAATGATGAAGATGAGGAAGATGAGAATGATGAATAAAATAGTAGGATTTGTCGACCGCCCTGACTGATAGTATCAGTCATGCCTCGACGGTATAGGGTGAAAAGTACTCTACTCGTAAACATTTGAATAAAGAATGATACATGTATGCATATTTCGGTGTTTTCATTGTACGCATACTGCACTTCTCTACCGTGTTGCCTTTATGTATCCCTATTTCGCGCATAAATATCACTAAACCCTGATTTTTATGAAATATATATAAATCCAAAAATGACATATGATAATGTCATTTTCATCCAATAGTGTGTTGATTGGAGTTGAGGGCGCTGGTCAGACGCTTGACTACGCTGCGGGATTTTGAGAACTCGCAGATATAGTTGTGCTTACGCCTTTGATTATTGAGGCCCCCGATCCCCTTGCCCCTTGTACGGGCGATCCTCCCAGCGTGACCCGTGATTTCACCAGACACGTTCCACGTTTGTAGGACATCACTACAGTACGTAGCTTGTTTGTGATATTCTAGTAGTGGGCACCACTTGCGGTGACCACTCTAGGTGTCAGAACCGGCTGCTGGACAGTGATACCTTGCATAACTTCCGTTAACGCATTCACAGCATTTGTGCATAGAATCGCCGCAGTATTCGGGTTGGGGAGCACGCATATGGAATGCATACTAGACCGAGGCGGCTCATCGACTTGGGGTGAACGACCTCGGTACTATATGCGTTCCGACAGTGGACCCGTCCAATGCTGGAGTGCAAATACCGTGCTTGCATAATTGGTTTCAAAGATTTTTGGGGCCAAACTAAGGTCTTCGTTTTCAAACGAAAGCGTATTTTAAGGGGTCTGGGAATTATTTCTTAAACCCGTTCATAACGATTTATTGTTGACATTTTGGAGAAATCAATTATTTCTTTTAAATTCCTTGTTTGTTCGTTGAATGCATGAATTTTGCAGTGTGGCTATAGATTTTGCGTTGTTGATTTGTGTTTGTTGGTACCATTTCGAGTTGAAAACTGGTGCCCATATATAGGCTCAAAACTACATTACAGTGGCCATTATATGCGTCGACAATCTGTCCCTGTATGGACCGTGCAAAGTCTGCCAATATATATATGTCGAAAAGTATGCCCCTACCCCTACATGGGCTCAAAATCAGCCTATACCATACGCACAAGCTAATGCGCGGGCAATCAGCCCCTATCTGACTCGATATATGATATACAATTCCATGACACTGCAGCAAACACAATTCGAATTTTCATTATGATGTTGATCGGGCCCGCACAGGACAGCTCCATCTATTGTATACCATAGCAGCATTGATTAAGGCAATGCATGATATGCAGGCAATGAAGGGTGCCAAAGGTGACGGTGCACAACCGTTATGCCGTTCGTATGTAAATCTCCGGAAATCATTCAATTCTAGGCTGCTATTTACAGCCACTAGGTCCGGCGCCACTAGTTCCTGCTGCGTTTGCGCTAGAAGCATCTACCCCTGCAGTAGATGTGGACATAAACCATGCAATACACAGTCAAGAAAAAGCAAAACGGCTACATTTTTGGACTGCAAGGTCATTTACTACTTATATATCACTGCAAGGCTAAGGCATGATATATCACAGAACTACCGTGAACATGTGCGGTGAAAAGCTTCGTGCTCTGAGAGATAGAACAAACATATACAATGTGTCCGACTAGTGAGCTATGACCTGTCATACGACGACCTATGTTGGCGAAAGATTTGCCGACGAATAATCGGGAGGGGCCCAAATACGATTAATCGCGCGACGTTAATCGGGAGGGGTCTCACGCGTTACATACTTAAGGCATCATGATGTCCCATACTTAAGACATGCCGTTCCACGTTTCGTTTCGGGCGCGTGGTAGACACCCGCAGCTACGAGTACGGTTTGAGTTGGATTACGCGTGGAATTATTTGTTGAGGCATTTGTTGTATCAATTCGATGGCATGGCGTGTTACTACCACTGGGCCTACGTTTTTGGCGGTCATCAAAACTGCCAAGAAGGCCAAGTTCGACATGAAGACGGCCAAGTTCGTCGCTAAGAAGTGCCTTGGGGACGAGGAATCTCGGTTCCAAGGGGATGCGCCCACGAGGGAGGACGACTTCGGCAAGATTATACACGAGCTGGAATCTGTGTTCGTGGAGGTCGACGCTGGTTTTGCTTCGCTCTTCAACCTCAACGACGTGACGCCGGTTGTGAGGAAGGAGGCTAACGAGTTGCGCTCTTCAGCACCTTGGAGCTCCTGGCGAAGCCGTATACGCCGGCTGCAGCATGGAATTGACGCCTCTGCCCACGTGTACCCGTGGGATGGCAAGCGGGCATTGCTGGAGATTCTCAGGGAGGTGTCCACAGCTGGAGCAGCATTCGACTTCGCCTGCGACTTCCTCGACATCCGCTTCGAGTCAAACGTTGACCCGCAGAAGAAAAATGCGGACTTCAACACCGCCGCGCACACCCTGGCCTCTCGGCGGAACACCTTCGACCCCGAGCTGGTGAAGCGCAGGTACATCGCTGCCCTGGACCCTGAATTTTATGCGGCGGTGCGTTCTCGGCTTCGTTCCACTGCCGGCGGACATTGCGGCGGCGACCCTCAATGACATCCAACGGTACGCCGCAACCTGCTTTGAAAGCTCCCCATGTGCTGTGGGGTTCACGACTCCGCCCGGCATGAACGCTATGGCGGGGGACGAGGGCATGCCCGACTTGCTTCAGGTGGTCTTGGCCATGAAGACGCAGCTCAACGACATGGTCTCCCAGGTCAAGAAGCTGCAGGGCGTGGTTGACGTTAAGGGGCACACGCCACGAGCGGAGAAGGCTCGGCGTGGTGTCAAGACGTTTCGCATGGCAGCAACAGAGCTGCTAGAGGTAGGGGGCGGGGATTGGCACCAGGGGTATTTCTGCCAGAAGGGGGGGGATCAGCAACCGCTGCCGTTACCGTTCACAAAGGCAGCGGTGATTTTATACCGGTTTGCACTGCACCCAGGCATGCATCTACCTCTTAATCTCATCTTGAGTAATGAGTAAAATGCGTTGATCTTGGACGACGGAGCATGAAACATGCGAATTTTAAGGGGGGGGATACTTTACTTGATGTGTTGCATATCTATATAGCTTGCTCAAACTATACGCATTTATATCATTTTGTACGATATAAATAATTGTATATAAGTTAAGCACTTGTAAACACGTAATCATATTATCAGGAAGTTCAAAATATCGTATATGCATCATTGTAGTCTACCGATGGTTGACTTATTTGACTTACGAAGAATTCATCAACATGCTCTGGTAAACTTGATGTCGAGCCTAAATATCATTCGAATATCAAGCTCTGATATCAAAATATATCAATATCAAACGAGAGAACGATATAAATCGTTTGATAAGCATTTTCCAAGCCTGTGACACCTCGCTGATGTTGGTTATATAACTAGTTACATAAATGGAATACTGGACAAATTTGATACATTCATTCCATTTTCCAAACTACGCAGACAAAACACTTACTGGGCGGCATCATATAATTGATAGCATGAATCGGTGACCGGCATCACAATACTTATTAAATTCACAGTACATCACCATACTTATTAACTTATTTATATCATCCTACACCTGCTAATTTTGGCATCGACTGCTCAACGAACTTGCTCTAGCTGCAACCAGTAATCTTCGCCATAATCAAACAACACTTCGGACCCACTGGCAATATGTTCTGTGGCAACCAATGTCAGCACTGGCCAGCCACGCACCACCACCTCCACCGGCCTACAGTTTGCTCCGGTGCTCTCCGTGCCATGAGGGCCTCGGCTGCAATTCACAAGCCGAAGTTCACTGGTGACAACAACCAGCAAGTCCAATTGCCGTGCAGCTTCTAGATTCATTCCCTCCTCCCTCCGCCTCTGTACCACCGGCATAGCAAAACAAATTTAGTCAGAGAGCTGTACCAACCAAGGTCCTTGCTTATCCAATGTCCCGATCACACGTGTCATTAAAATCAGGGGCATCACATATGCCTTCCCACCATCCATGACCCCCCAGTGACCGCACAGTCATGTTCCGGAACCTGAGGGCTTCCTGCCAGATATGCTCCACAGCCTGAAGACCGCCGGCTTAACAAGGGCCTGTACCAGGCGCACTCCACAATCAGCCGCACATGTGGGACATCACAGGCCCCTTACTGAAGGGTATGGATGACCAAGTGTGAAGCCAAAACCACGTCCATATTTCACACATCACAAAAAAATGCATCTTACACATGCCCTCTACATGCCCGACACACTTCATACCGCCAGAACCTGATGAACACACGTACCCCACAGCCCGAGCGCAGCCAATCATGCAGCATAGCCTGCTCTAGAACTGCCAATCAAGCCCTCCTCAGCCACGCAGGGGTCCTCCCCACCACACACGACCATCAGCTTCGGCGACGCCCCGCGGGTGTAAATACAAGGCGCATATCTCAAGGCACCATCTGAGATTCCCTGTTGTAGGGCGGTGAGGCAAGCTCTACAAGCAGCCCCACGCTACCGGCAGCTTCATGCTTTGAGCCTATACCTCCCATGACAACAGGCAACACTCTTGGGCCACGAGTCCATGATATTGGCATGTACGTATAAAATTAGGAAAGGTGGAAAGAAGCACTCACCACCCGCGCTATGTCATTGTAGGTCTCAATCTCCATACAGTAGCTTTCGAGGGCGCGCTCATAGGCGCTCACTTTCAGCTCTGCGCTCCACTCCTCGCGCGTGCAGACCCCCCCAGAGAGCACCCCGAGCACCTCCCCCCGCGAAACGTCGCGGCGGGCTCGCATCCCTCGCTGGCCCTCCTTCCGCAGGTCCCTCCTCGCATCCCTCTTGCTCACGGTGAACGGGCTCACAGCCCGCGCGCCGCTCGACGGTGACTCCTCGACAGCTGGCGCTTGGCCAGCAGTAGCAGCAGCCCCGAATCTCTCCCGAACATATTCCCCCGCAGCATCGTAGACGGCTTTCTCCTCCGACGCCCTGCCATCCTTCGCCTCCAAGACCATGACATCTCCGCGGTCGCTGCGGGAAGCCCTCCCACCACCCTCCCCTGCGCGCCTTCCCCACCGTCCCTCCGCCTCCTGATGTAACTGTTCCGCCCCTGGGCTGAGCCACTGCCCCACATCACTCTGCGGCCAATGCGTGCTCACCCACTTCTCCAACGCCGTAGGCACCTCAGAGTCCTTCAGCCGCCTCCCATCCAACGGAAGATCCCACAGCCGCTGCGCCCCCTGGCTCATAGGGAGCACCGAGGGTACCGTGGGTACCGAGAGTACAGGCGGTAACGTGGAGGCTGGTGCAGGTGTCGTCCCGTTTGTCGTCTGCACCTCGTCGCTGCCAACGGGGTCCTCGATGACGCATTCCGACTCCCTCGGGGTGATTTCAAGCCGGTGCTTCCAAGTGATGCTATCCGTGGATCGACGGCGCTGACCCAATCCACTGGCATGGCGCTGACTACCGTGCGTTGTGACGCAGGACATGCACTGCAGCTCCGCGGGGCTCGCTGCTACGAGGAACGGCGCTGCGGCGCGCGGGAAGACCCCGCCCGCCAACAGATTGAAGACCCCACTCGCCAGTTCCATATCTAACACATGAAGCGGCTCGCGGGTGCTCACTCGCCACACCCGCACCTGCCCCGCCATGCACATGCTCACCAGCCGGCCCTCCTCGAGCGCCGTGAGCTGCCACACCGCGTTCTTACGGCCGCCGGCCGCCGGCAGCTCGCGGTTGTGACATCCGAGCTCGTCCACCTTGCGCGGACGAGTCCCATCCGAGGGCATCCGCATTATGCGACACGCCATCTTTTGCGGGCCTCTCCCCCCATCATCCATCACCATGCCGACATCTGGGTCCCCGCTCCACAGCAGAAAGCTGTCAACCTCAGCAAGCGCCAGCACGTTGTACCCATCCCCAGCGAAGCGGCAACCTGTCACCACCGCGCGGCAGAAGCCTCCGCGCGAAGGTGAGGGCGGGGGCGACAATCGGCCGTCGCCTGCGGGGGACAGACGAGGATTAGAAGCCTCTGCGGTTGCTCGATGCGCGGCATCCTCATCGTCATCCGCCACTCGGGGCGGGAGAGGTCCGATTTCCCACAACTTCACCTCCGCATGGGTGTTCCCGCCCACCTTATTGGCGGCGGCCGTCGCCACCTGCCCCGCAGCGGTGATGCAGAGGCACTCCATCAGGCGGGAGTGGCCTGTGTCGACCCGCCACATCAGCCGTGGCAGCCCCTCCCCACGCACATCATACACGCACAGCTGCGCTCGGCCCTCGCTCAGCTCGCTGCTGCACGCCAGCACCATCCCATCCGGAGCCACCGCCAGCCGGTACCATCTCCCACATCCCTTTGGCGGGCGCAGCCGGAGCTCCTGCTCAGGCGGCCGCTCCGCAGCCGAAGGGCTCCCACGGCGGGCTGCCGTTCCGGAATTGATGTCAGGTAGTCGCAGCACCTGCACGCCACGCTTGCCCAAGCAGTACACTCGCTCAAGCGCCTCTACCACACACAACACCTCGCCGCACCACAGCTGCGGAGTCTGCCAGAGGGATACCTTTGGCCCATCGACAGCGCCGCTCTCAGTCGCATCACTGCCCGTCCCCGCGCCCCCCCAGAAGGTGACCCGCTTCCCCTTGTGGCCGGTGATCAGCGTAGGCTCCCTCTGCTGGCTGGCACCGGCTCCGAAACGGCTGCTGCTGACGCAGCACAGTGCGCTGATGTCTCCTGGTCCCGGGAAATGCATCCGGGTGACCAACAGCCCATCATCCCCGTGCTGCCCCACTGCCCCTTGATCTCGCTCCCTGGCCCAGTCGAGGCGATGCCACGCGCCAGCATCCGGTTGGTCGCCCGGTCCTGAGTTTCCCAAAGCATCGGCGGCTGGATTAGGGGCAGAAGGCTCATCATCAGTCAGGATGCCCTCAACCTTGCTGCCGTCTCCCGGCTGCCGGCTGGTGGAACTCTGTGATGTTGTCGTGTCTGCCAACCCGGGTGAATCCTTGACGGATTGCGGCTCAGGAGACGCCCGGTCCTGCCGCGTGTCCACCACGTTCTCGTCGTAGCTCCAGTTGAGGGTACACGTGGCACCACGTGTCACGACGTTGTGGCGCCACTTCGACGGAAGGTATAGGAGGTCCCCGCGTTCAAGGTCGAGGTTGACTACGGTGTCGCACGCGTGGACGGGGTCGTTCGCGCCGTACGTGGTGTCGCTCTCTTCTCCGCCGGGCCGCGTGGTTGGATGCGACACCTGGAACTGCTTTCCCCCTTCGCCAGCATCCAAGCTGCCGCAGTGCAGCACCAGCACGAGCTGGTCGCGGCGGTCATGGTGCCACCCCGTCTCAAAGCGCTCGCCAAACCGAGAGTTGCGGGCGCACGTACTCAGGAAGCAGCGGGTCTGCTGCAGTGCGCCGAAGCAGCGCCGCACCTCGTCTCGCGAGGGTAGGTCCACGTCACCGTACCGCCCGCTCTCGTGGAGCGCGTGCACCAAGCTGTAATCCTCCTGGGGGTATATCCCCTCGTGGTAGCAGAACAAATTGTGAAGCCGTCTGTCCTCCATCTCGCCGAGTGATAGAGCGCCGCGCCCTGCTTTGGTCAGTGTCGGGACGGTCACCGTGGAGTACGTCTTGGCGGCAGGGAGCACGGACCGCAGGCCGCCTAGGCTATGCGTCCACGTGGGAAGATCTCCAACGGCGCCGCGGAACACGAACGGGCGCGAGGGGTCGGAGCTGATGATATCCATAGCAGCCTGGAGGTCGCGCACCAAGTGCACCGGCCGCCGGAGGAGCTTGTTCAGCGCGGCCTGCCGCTCGACTTGGTCTTGGGTGCGCTGGCTGCGGGGGCGCTCCGCGACCCTGGGGACCCCGAGCACACCCGAGGGGGTGTACACGTCTCGGACCACGAGCACACCCGAGGGGGTGTACACGTCTCCCTCCGAGCCCGAGGAGGAGGAGGTGGAGGAGGAAAGCCATCGACGATGGCCACCTGCAATCTTTCGTGGCTTGTGATGTTTTCCGTGCGTCCCTTTCCGCTTTCTTTGTGGAAGGACGGTTTGGCGTGTGGAGGCGGGGCGTGGGGTCGCGGCGGCCTTTGAAGTGTTGCCGCGCTCTGCGGGAAGACGCGAAGTGAGCGGCTTGCTTGCGTCAGGGGAGTCTTGACTCAGATCAATGACATCGCTGGTGACGGAACTCGGTCGGGAATGAGGTGGGTTAGAGTCTGCTGCATCAAGCTGCTGGGATGATGGCCCAGGTGATACGTCCGATGCGGATGGTGCATCTCCAGGGGGAAGGCGGAAAAAGGTTTTTATTGATGCCCATGCAACACCTTTTGGCGGGACAATTGGCCCTCTCGGCATATTGGAAACGAAGTTATCCAGAGGAATACATCTGCGCATCCACGTCACTCAGATTAGCGTCTTCGCAACTCAAACGGCTCACCGACTCGGAAAAAGTGAAGTTGAAGTGCGCGCTCGGGGTCGAGACCCCGCGTAAGTCGAAGACAGCCTGAACTCCCGACAGCATCGGAAGTGAGAAGATTGCATCGATGTTTTCCAGTGCGCGTAAAGGGGAATGGAAAAGGTGTAGTGAGCAACCTGCCGCGGAGTGTTGATTCAGCTGGTCGAGAGGACTATCGTCGGGCCACGGGATTCGTTAGCAACTCCAACCAATCGAGCTAAATCACGCACGTCGGTCACCGGGGAACCATTTCAGTTTGCAGGTTCTATCCGTTCCACGCCGTTGGTTATGCAAGACGAGCAAGCAAACGCGCGTACTGTTTCACTTCGAAAGGTCTCACCTACTCAGGGAACCTCAAGACTTTACTAGAGACACATTCCTATGCAAATCTATAGTGTGCGTTCAGTAGTGTGTCTGTGGAGTTTCAGCAAGTGCACTGTACATCTAGCGGAGGAACCAGCGCAGGACAGCCCTGATGTGAGTAGAAGAGCGCTTTCGTTTTGATCACCTTGAGTATGACAGTAATTACAAGTGAAATTGTAGGCTCGATAATAGCGCTAGAAAGGCTAGTGTCACAGTTGTAGAGGAGGTGCAGCAAGTAGCTGTTACTGATATAAAGCACTTGTAGAATCTTGTAGATACTCATACTGTTGAGTTGATACTTGTACTGTAGTTCAATCAGCATAGCATAGCAGAGCTCGCGCCTCGCCTCGCAAGCGCAACGGCATACTGCGGCATCGGCAAGTCCGAAGGCTGGAACGTGGAAGGCATCCCGACTCGATCCGCAACGGTACCTCTCGTCTGCTCCTTATGATTTGGAACCTGGCCAAATTACCTTACCTCTAAAATATAAAAATTGGGATAACTCGTGGAATATTGATCGGAATCGGTCAATCAAAGATGATGAGCGCATCTACACGACTTAGCGGATCGACGTATATGAACGATTTTAGCCGAAACGCAATATTGGGGGAGAAATTACAGTGTGGACAGTAGGGGGTAAGCAGGCCCCCAAAAAGTCCAGTTTGGTAATTATCAACAGTCTATATAAAAATGTGGATAATTCATGGGATAATTATCGGAATGGAACAAACTAGGAGTCTATGGACATCTACATGACCCACCGGATGGGACTGTATGGGTGGAATACTCTTAAACCCTAATATATAGACCCGAAACACCGCAGCGGGTCCAATTATCCGCGACAAACGAGAGCCCGCGCGCGGTGGGGAATGTGGTGTAATGATAACAATGAGGGGGATAACAATGAGTACACGGACGTGTAAGGAAGACAAATATTGCGCACAAATATTCGTTTAAGGTAATGTTCTCGCATGGGGATATTGACGCGGTAAGGTGATATACGCGAATGAGTGATATACGATGCCAAAAGTGATATTGGCGAAAAGTGATATTTGTGAAAAGTGATATATGCCAAAAGTGATATATGCCAAAAGTGACATTCGTGTAAAGTGATATATGCCAAAAGTGATATTCATGAAAAGTGATATATGGCAAAAGTAATATTCGTGAAAAGTGATACATACCAAAAGTGATATTCGTGAAAAGTCCAAAGGAAATGTTATTAGATTTCACATAAGCAGGTCATATCACCCACTCAAACAAGCTGTGCAAGCTCAAAACAGGAAGCCAAATGGTCCTTCCTTCGTCGGCAGACCCACCAGTTGCTGCACCAGAGCTTCCATGTCTGCTTTCTTGGCACTAGTTGCAGGTGTCTCCCCCATTGCCTTCAGCATTCCCACCAGCTCCTCCTTCACCAGCTTGGCCAGCTTCACGTGGTTACGGGCCTGCTCCACCTTCTTCCTGGCACCCTCCGCCAGCTTGGCATACTTGGCCGACCGCTCCATCTCCTTCACAGCCGCCTGCCGCTTCCTGACCTGTGTGTCTGCTGCTGCCTGCTTCTTCTGCTCTGCCACCTCTGCAATCGCCTTGAAGCTTGCATCCGAAGTCATGGGACCCCTATCCCAAAACTGTGCACTGCTGACACGGCCACCCGCACGTTCCTCCTCCACCTCCGCCTCACCGTCCTCAGTGTCCTTCCTCCTTGCCTCCTTCCCCTTGAAGCCAAAAGTCAACACCTCCAAGTTCACCCCAGGTGCCTTGCTCACTGCAGCGACAGCTTTTGCCTCCTTATCAACCAGTTCCCAATACACACACCGGTTGAAAGGATACAACCCTATCGCTGCCCAACCCTTCCTGTTGTTCTCTCTACTGAAGGCCTCCATCCACGGCCGAGTGGTACAGGGCAGTAGGTCCGACATATCCAGGAAGGGTGACCGCGAGCTGTCCAGTTTGGCCACCAACCGTCCTGCCTTTGCCTTTTGGAATAGTGGTTTGAAGACACCAAAGTTCACCACGTCCTCCCCTTGTGATATGCTCGGTGTGTGCGGAGGCCGCAGAACTATAACAACCCCCACCGACCTGCAGTAGGCCAACAGCTCGTACGATAGGTGTGAACCATGGCCGTCACAAACAACCACGATAGGGTTTTCAGGACTGCAGTCTGAAAACATATTGACTATATTTGTCCGGAAATATTGAACTGCAATAGCATGCGTCATCCCGCCTGTCTTGTTGGCAAGGAAAGTGGACGGGTACCCACGACCCGTGGACTCGTCGATCACAGTCGACCTCGGTGCATCCTCTGTCCACCTAGCCTCGTATGAGTCGGCTCCGCCAAATATGAATAACGGAGCAAGACTCTCACCATTGA
>LGRX02028235.1:0-38912 GCA_001247695.2 Cymbomonas tetramitiformis
CCCGCCGCCCTTCGTACCACAAACAGCTGGCTTTCCGCTGTTCCAGTACGACTGCAATGGACAATTTGCTACGCAGCCCCCAGGAGCTGTTTTTGACGCGGGAATCATGATGACGCCGCGGCAGCAAATTCTTCACCAACAGCAATTACAGCAGCAGTTCGTACACCGCCAGCAGCAACTGGAATTACAGCGGCAAATGCTTTGGCAACAGCAGCAACCGCACCAGCACCAGCTGCAGCCGAGGTCACTGTGGCAAACGCAGGTGCCGGCTGCCCCGCTTGCTCTGGGACCCGTGTCCCCGGTCCATTTCGGTGCCCTCACGCCTGGGCCTACACCTGCTTTCCTTGCTGCAGGATCTGCCAGCCCTGAGAGGGGGGAGGAGAACCGGCACCAGTAGGACCCCTGTTGCCAGTGTCGCAGCTCAGCGCTGGCTCCTGTGCGGTGCCCCCTGCTGTATTCTTTCCTAACGACACGCAGAGCAGCGCTTCTGATCCGGCGATCTTGTCAGCATTGTTGGCCTCAGAATCTTGCCCAAAAGTGGGGGGTTGGGTCCCCACACCAACAGGGGCCGCCGGAGACCCTGGCCAATTTTCTACGACGTCAGCAGTAGAGACCAGCGCTGTGACACCTTGCCCAAAAGTGGGGGATTGGGTCCCCACAGGGGCCGCCGGAGGCCCTGGCCAATTTTCTACGACGTCGGCAGTAGAGGCCAGCGCCAAGGCTAGGTATCGATAACTCGATAACGCGATATATCGATGTATCGAGATATCATATCGTAGGTGAATGCAGCGGTGGAAGAGAAGACGGTGGAGAAGGAGGACCCTAGCTCTCCCTTGGATGCGGGGTTCAGCTCATCAGGTGATGAGGACGAGGAACACCCACCAGTGAGCCCTCCAGTGGTGACAGGGAAGCTGACGCAGCTCGCAATGGGCTGTGGTGGGGCGGAGACCCCCGACCTGTGGCGCGACGCTATGGACACAGTAGCCACGATGGCGGCAGCCTCTGTCTTCGCAGGCGTAACTACTAGAGCGGTAGCAGCAGAGCAATCAGCAACAGGTGATGACCCAGCGTCTCCCTTGGATGCAGAAGCCGTCTTGTCAGAGACACCCCCAGCAGCACAGCCGCCCGCAACAGTAGCTCAGAAGCCAGCAGCAGAGCAGCAGCAGCCATCAGCAGTAGCGCAGCAGCAACCAGCAGCAGCCGCCGAACAACCGCCAGCGACAGCAGCAGAGCGGTAGCAATCAAGTCCAATGATCCGACCCAGAGGACCACTGGCGGACAAGCAGGATTGGAAGTTGATCTCCTCGGAGTTCGCTAGGCTGCAGAGCAAGTACTCTCGAGCACTGGGAGGACCGTTCCAGGTGGATGCGTGCTGTGACGCTATGGGCCAGAATCGACAGGTGAGCACATTCTGGACTGATTGCTTGAACGAGCAGTGGAGGGGCCGTATCGTCTGGTGCAACCCCCCCTTCTCAGACCCCAACGTGAGCATTGAGGACATTCTGCGACACTACGCATCTGAGGCGAAGCAGGACCCGTGTCACACAGCCGCCTTGTTCTTATTGCCCGACTTCCCTCAGGCGAGTTGGCGACCGTTGCTACGCGAGTTTGGCCTGGAGATCGTGGAGGTCATTCCAAGGGTGAACGAGCATGGTGAGCCCAACAGACTGTTTACCTCACCTGGAGAGGAGAGAGGTCACCGCTCGGCTCTGCAGGAGCTTCCAGTCCCATGACCAGTGCTAGTAGTGATAGCCAGGCCACAGAAGTCACCCAGCAAGCTGGCCCCACGCGAGAGATCCACAGCGCAACCAGCAGTCACGCTCTCCGGAGCGGCAGCGAAGATCAGAGATAAGTCGGGGACAGTGGAGCCAGAGGTGTTCTTGCGGGCGCTGAGAGCTGAGCACGGTAGCCTCTCAATTGTGTCGCGAGGTCTTTTTATTTGTCGTGTCGCAAAAAGATTCGTTTATATTAACGACGCTTCGCAGCTTTTTCAGAAATATGCTGTTTTTCATTTCGTTTCCCTTAAAGGAGCGAAACAGGTTTTCTGGAAAACAGTGACATCGTACACACCGCACCGCAGGAGCTGTCCCTCAAAAATTATGCCGTTGGAAATTTTCCAAAAGTTTCCTGCCGATGTCAGCAGTTCTACCCAGGATTGTGTCGAGCGCTCGCGCTTTACCGGCCAATCATGATACGATAGCATCTGAGGGATACCACGAATATGGGTCATAAGCGGAATAACCAATTGTAATTTTTATGCCCCAAAATTCTAAATGCGATCGATGCTCCAAGGCCAGAGGTGTGCGTCTTGGGCGAAAGCTCCCGCGTTTAATCTAACGGTTTATCTCAGCAGTCCTACCCCGGATTCTCTCGACCGATCGTTCGTAACCGACAGCGAGAGACACGTTTAACAATTCAAAATTATACCACGAAGATATGCGGAATTTCCAATTATGAATTTGTCGCAACACTTCTCTAACAGGTCTACCGATCTCAGGAGTCCTACCCAGGATTCTCTCGATCGATCGTTAGTAACCGACAACGAGAGACACGGGTAACAATTCCATATTTTACCCCGAAGATATGCGGAATTTCCAATTATTTACGCATCTCGTGATTCAAGATCATCTCACCACTCCTATCGGGAGACACGCGGCGCGGCCCGGACAAAAATGGATATGATATGATCCTGGTCGGCAACGTTTTCATTTTTCTCCAAGCTCTCATCTTGCGCCTACCTGCTGTCTCAGCGGCTTGTGTTTTTGTTTGATTAATGATTTTTGCGCGCTACTTTTCTTTAGCGATATTTCATATTGACCATGTTTTCGTGTGCATGCGTGGAACCCGGCGGGGGGGCGTTCCTGCGATGTTCTCGCATGAGCCGCATCCCACCAGCAGCCCATCCTGCGATATAGGGATGATTGGAGGCCGTCGGGCGTCTTTGCATCCCGCCTGACGGTTTGGGTTCAATTTCCAACAGGAATTCTTCCTTCCTGAGCAGCGCTCTGTTTTTTTTGCAGGTTTATGCTGTGCCTTTTCTGAAGCCGCCAGCAACGGCCATAGTGCATAATTCATGCTGTTCCTTTTCTGAAGCCGCCAGCAACGTTCCTGGCGGCATCTTTCCCTCTGGCCCTACTAAGCTGAAGGGATGCTTGGAGACCGGCGGGATCCTGAACAGCAGCCCGACGGGTTGGGTTCGATTCCCAACATCTTTACTAACCAGCGTTTCGTTTTTATTTGCAGGTTTTGTTTTTTACGCCGAGCATCTTTTTGTGCCGCCAGCTCTGCTGGCGGCATCCTGTGACTTCCAGCTCTGTTTAGGTTTCGCCGATTATTGAAGTTCAGAATTTTAGATTTCCCACCTACTGTTCCGCTGCTGTTTTCAAAACGTCTATTTTGTACGTAGACGCCCACCCGAGGGCGAAATGCGGACAGCAGTTGGCTGTCGGTATTGGGTTCGATCCCCAACGTCCTGACTGATTCGCTGTTCGTGGGCTGCAGGAAACGTTTTGGTTCTGAAGATTTTGGAACGTGCACTGTGCTCTAGTTTCCTAGGTTAGATTTTCATATCGCCCACGGGTAGTTGAATCCTTGTATTAGAAACTAGCAGCCTAGTAGTAATACGTTGTAAGTAATTATGCTAATATTTTTTAAGGGTGTAATCGGGTTTTCTTTTTGTATCTTTATCCATCTGAAATGCTTGCTTGGTTGCCACTTCTTGTATGCCTCGTGCTATATGAATGTCCCCAAGTGATCGTATAATACATCTGTGTTTTATGTAATACTTGCGGTACTACTCGTTTAGTTATTTTGTTTTTCAAGTCGTAATCGCGGTAATATCCGTTTGTGTTCCCCCTAGCTTATTTTCATTTTCGGAAATTTTCTGTGAATTTTCACGACAGAATTGAGCGTGGCGCTCATGTTTGTCGCAGGTGCACGATATAAATATAATTATGTCGCACGGTGCGACAAATAAAAAGACCTCGCAACAAAAATGAAGTGCTACGCCAGCTGAGCACAGACGCAGCGAATATCTCAGAACCCTGAAGCAGGAGTTGCTAAACACCCAGCATCATCGCACAGAGCATTTCCGGCTGGTAAGCGACATCATCTGGAGAGTGGCTGAAGTGCGCTATCAGGTGGTACTGGCGCCGGACTCGCCCTTGCGGGAGCTAGTGTTGAGAGAAGCTCACGAGGCACCGTCCGCAGGCCACACCGGCAGGGACAAGACGCTGGAGCGGGTCCGAAGACGTTTCTGGTGGCCGCGAATGGACCTAGATGTAGCAGAATGGGTGAAGACGTGCGTGACGTGTCAGCAGACCCAGCCGCGGCAGGGGTATCCCATGGGACTGTTGCAACCGCATCGAGTGCCAAGCAGACTCTGGGAGGTGGTCAGCATCGACTTCGTAACCGGGCTCCCGATGACTCAGCAGCGAGGAGTGAACGCCTTCACCACTTTCACCTGCAAGCTGAGCAAGATGGTACATGTGGTGCCAATGACCTACAACGACAGCTCAGCAGAAGTGGTGGTAAGATTGTTCATGGACGCAGTATGGCGATTGCACGGAGCTCCCATGAAGATAGTGTGTGACCGAGACCCCCGCTTTCGCGACGCCATGACTCAGGAGTTCGTGCGACTGATGGGCGCCAAGGTAGCTAGCACCACTCCCTATCACCCTCAGAGCGACGGGCAAGCGGAACGCAGCAACCACACCGTGGAGCGCATGCTGCGCTGCTATGTTGCGGAGAACCGGAGAGGACTGGGACCTCTGGGTGACACCTGTGGAGTACGCGGTCAATGACTCCACGTCAGCGGCGACTGGATTCTCTCCCTTTGAGTTGGTGTACGGACACGCTCCAGCAACGCAGCTGGACCTCTTCATGGACGCAGCTTTGGAAGGCGGGTCAAGACGAAGAAAAGGTGGGGGAGTAGCTGCGGACAAGAAAGGGACTGCGCACGAGCTGGCCAAGCAGTTTGCGCGGCAACTACAGGCAGCGCGAGTGAACCTGCAGATGGCCCAGCAGCGCATGATGGAGCAGTTTGACGCGCGACACCGGCTGCAGCACATTAAGGTGAATGATCAGGTATGGGTGGATGACCAGCACCTGACTCTGCCTGGAGATCGGGGGTTGAAGCCGAAGCTGCGCAAGCTCAGGCACGGCCCCCTACGCGTAATAGAATGTCTGTACAGCGACAGGCAGCAAGAGCTGCCAGAGTAGGACCGTGGAGCTCCGTCAGCGTGCCCGTGCATTGGAAGGTGCACGACGTGTTCACAGCGGATCGGCTCACCCCAGTTCAGTCGGGAGCTAAGCACTTCGTGAGCAGGCAAGAGGAAATGGCACCGCCACCGGTCTTGGTAGAGGGTCAGAGGGAGCGTGAGGTGGAACTCATCATCAGCACCCGCTTCAGGAAGCTAGGTGGGAAGGCTGGCGGGACAGTGCAGGAGTGGCTAACTAAATGGAAAGGGCTGCCGCATAGTCACGGAGCCAGTGGCGAACCAGCGAGGACTTGGAAGGGCGAGGGGGCAGGCTGGAACCACTGCGAGTCTTCGAAGCTGAGGAGGAAAGGTTGAAGAGGGCTCCAGAGAAAAGGCGAAGGGAGACTCACAAGGGTCAGGAGGAGCAGAGGGCACAGTTGATGGCAATGGGACCTCCAACCCCGACAGGCCACAGCAGTAGCCAGAGCCGAGCTTACCAGCCTCACCTCTCGAGAGTGCAGCACCCAGTTAGAATTTTGGTGCTGTTCTGCGGTACCGGCTCAGTGGAGCAGCAGTTCCAACGTCAGTTCAGGGACTGCGAGGTAGTAACAGTGGACATCCTGCCAAAGTGGCAAGCCACGTGCACGGAGGACATCCTTCACTGGAACTACAAGCTCTACCCACGACATCATTTCGACGTCATCTGGGCCAGCCCCCCCTACAAGGAGTACAACAATGCGAAGACACTGGGGGCTCCAGATCTGAAGCTGGCGGACAGGCGCGTGCGGCGTACCAGGGAGATCATCGAGTTCTACGACCCTGCGTATTTCTTCATAGAAAACCCCGCTGGCGATGCGCTGCGAGGGCTGCACACGCGCGTCGTGATGAAAGGTCTGCCAGATAGAGCCACTGTTGACCACCTATTGTAAGTATGGCACACCGTACATGAAGCCAACTCACATATGGACAAATGCAGCGCCTTCGGTACCCTTGTTGCTGTGCACCCACACGACTCCCTGCCCTGCGCGAGCGATGCTAGGGAGGTACGAGAACACTGCTCATCAGGGGGGCATCTCCTCGGCCAACACCCGCGGTATGGGTTCAGCCCAGGCGGTATATGCGATACCTCGTGCGTTGCTGCACCACCTGTTTTGCGAGCTGAAGCTGAACGAGCGCATGAAGGAGGAGAGCGCGCTCGCGGTAATGAACCTCATACATATCGACGCTGACAGCGAGGACTGACGCGTTCGAGTTTCAAGAATCAAGATACTGAGGCTGGTCAGCCATGGGGCGCAATGGCCGCGGAAGACCCGTGATCTGGGGAAGTGCCGGGGTTGCCAAACCTGATGAGCGTTGGCAGCGTGAGACGGTGAGGCGCCTTCGGTGAACCCGGATTGCGGAAGGGGACCCAGACCCAAGGACTGGGGGGCACGGACCCAAGAACCGTAGAGGGGGACCCGGACCCGAGAACGGGGGGGCACGGACCCGAGAACCGAGGGCTTAGCAGCCCGATCTTGTCACAAAGTGCATGCTAACCCCCTGACTATGCACATAAGGGCACACAGGACAGCCTAGCGAGGACGTAGGCGCGCCTAAAAGGGGAGAGAGTTGTACTAGGGTGTATCGCGAGTCAGACGAGAGACAGACGTGTCAGAGTGACGAGTGACAGCACTGATGACAGTCACCAGTATGACCGAGAGGTATGACGAGGGTGACTGACAGAATGTGACTTTTTGAACATCTGCAACCACAGCAGATCAGGTTGAGAGAATTGGTGGGAAACCAATCCAGAAATGGTGGGAACCATTTAATATTCAAACAGCCAAACAGAACTGGAGGGAAACCAGGAGAGCCTCAGTTCTTGCCACATCATCAGATCTATGATTATTCAGCAAATCAGAGCAGAGATCATTGTATGACTGGCAGCTGCAGCCCAAGGGCTAAATGACAAGACAGGTCATCGGACTGGTGAACATGAAGTGACTGAGCAATGTGACTGTCGAATCCGAAGTGATCTGAGGGAATTCGAGTCGACATGTTACTACTTAAAGAGCTGAACAAGCTCTCATGTCAGTTTTTTGAATTAGTTGCACATTGGCACCAACCCCTGGTGTCTTGTAACCTCAAACAGTAAAAGTGTTAACCGAAATATCCGAAATATCCGACATTACCCAAAGTCATCCGATATCAGCCTATGGTTTCTGCACCACATTACCTGTAAGTGTTTGCTTACATACCTGTGAGACTGGTTCAGTCCTCACAACCGAACAATTTCACTGCAGTAGCTTGTTTATGATATTCTAGTAGGTTATGGTCCAATTTATCCACGTTCGTTCTTTGCGCGATTTTCTGAGGGCGTGTTGTGGTGGAAAGTGGGGCTGCTGCTCTATTTTGGTCTCATCGTCCGAGCAGTAGCACCCCAAACCGCGTTCGCCGCCCGTATCATGGGGCGACCTATGGAATCTAGTTGGACCTCGCCTGGCGCTTTGACGCAGGTTGAGTATATAGGAGAATGTTGGGTAAAGTTGATTCGCAGGTCGAGAAGCTGGAGTCCCTCAACAGATTAACACACTATTCGATGAAAATGATATTCTCATGTGAAAATGATATTGCCTTATTTACCTCATGATAGGCTTAAAAAGCCGCATTTTAACAGTCAAGAACATGCAAGTGCAGGTTGTGCATTAGATTTAATGGTTTTTATGGTACAAAATTGAGGTCAAATGCACTTTTTCGAAATCTAGGAGGAGTGAAAACACACAGAACTTTTGACTCAGAATCTATATACACGTTATACACATATTATTTACATGTTTTTTTTTCGTCTTGCTTTACGCGTCCACTTCAGGTGCTACCGCTACCGCTACGCAATTATCAAAAGCTTCGTCTTCATCGGAATCATCCGATTCATTCAAGTCACCTAGGTCCTTGCGCGTGCGTTTGGATTGTTGTGCAAGCAAAGCGACGACTATCTGCGCGTATTGCTCGTTCGGTATACTCCGTTCGGGGTCATTCGCATCCACATTCCATGCCAGCACTATTTCATTCTTATCGAAAGTCTCGGTAGACGGACGGTGCCCCGGTGGCGCTGCGAAAGCTCCTGGGTGACTCGCAAGCTGCTTGCCGAGGTGCTTCTTCTTGGTGTCGGTGTGCTTTTTGGGTTGGAAATGGCGATATAGCAGCTGTTGAGTTGACGGATAGCGCGCCTCCACCTTCACCAAGTACAACGGATCCGACCATTCGCTTCGCTTCAGTTGTACGCGGAACGCGAACTTGTCGTTTTCAGATTCCACCGCGAGAGCCACCGCAAAGCTGCCGACTGTCATCTGGCCGTAGGTGACCTCCCACTGGGCGTTGTCCACGTACTGCTCCGCTCGCTTTTGGGCTCGACCTTGGTGTTTCCGTTTACCGTTGTACACTTCTATCGGCGCTCGATCAATTCGGCGTTGGATGCGCACCGGTATAGCGGGGACGGCGGCAGCCTCGGCAGCTTCTATCGCCAACGCGGGCGCCTCTATCAGTCGAACCAAGGTGGTATTGCGCTCGATGGCGATTTTCTCGGGATGCTGGAAGGGTATCGCGGGCGCTTGACATTCTCCACCAGCAGTTAGGTGGCGCTGTTTCTCGATGACATCCTCGCGCCAAAACTTTTCGTGCACCTCCGTGAGCTTTGTGCCCAAAATGTCCTTCAACGCCTGTAAGGTATGCTCAAGCTTTTCGATGCCTTCTTCGGTAAAAGGAATCGGCTTGATGTATCCAGGCCCCGTGACAGGGGGTGTAGAAACAAGCTTTGGCAATGGAGTCTCGGGTAACCATTTGGGTGAAATGGAATATTGTTTGTACTGCATGCCCACTTCGCCGTGCTCGTTCTTCTTGAACTTGAAAGCCTGCTGTGCCAAAATATTGTGGCAATCGAAGACGTGACCATCAAACCAAGAGCTGAAGTCGAAGATCTTCTCGGTGTGCTCGCATACAGTATTACACCATCCGTAAAGCATTCTTGTGCGACCTCTATCATCTCGTCGAGCGTCCAAGCTTGCTTGCGTCGTAGACGCACGGAGAAGCGTGAAAACATCTGGTCAATGTTCTCGTGCGTATGTCCCACCAACAGAAAGTTGAGTTTCACCTTGCGAAAGACGTCCGTGTGCACCAGCCAAGCTGCGTATGCCAACATCAACTTGCTCTTGTTGGTGCTCACATTGTCAAGCTGTACATACAATACTTCCGGCATCGGGTATGAATTTTCCCCGTCCCCGTTGCGTCGATGCTCTTGAATGCGGAGGATATCCCGGTGCAAAACGTTGACAAGGAAGTTCGCATCGTCCTTGAAGTTGGCGTAGTTGAAATCCATGAAGCGGCCCACGTTCTCGATCATGCTCCCCATGTTGTGCACGTCAAGGAAGTCCTTAGAGTCCAGATGTTTAGGGATACGTCGAAAGTGTGGCAGTCGGGTGGTCCACTGCGTCATGCCATCGATGATCACCGAGGCATACTTATGCCAAGTTTTGTTCATGGTAATGCTCTTGGTCATATTCGCTTTACGACCATGTTTGTAGAACTTCTGGCGCTCCGCTCGTGCGATTGCATGATGTTTGTTGAGAGGCCCGTTGTATTGCGCTGTGCAAGATACACAAATTTGGGTCAGTGAACAAATTACATAAGCATATAAACACATCACAAAGCTATTCATGAATATTCACCTTTTTGAGATTTGGTTAAGCCTTCCTTCAATAACTTGAAGGACGCGCAAACATCGCAGTGAGAAAATCGGTTCACCGATGGAATCTTGAGCCACTTGCTGCAATCTTCTTCAAATATTTTGTACCAGTAACTGAGAGAGAGCTTCTTGCTCTCCTCATCCTCACGCAAGCCCTCGATGTACTCGTCCCACAGCTCTTCGATGGTCAATCCATCCGAAAGGTGCTTCTCGGGTTTGTCAGGTTGGGGTTGTCCGTATTCGTCCGCGTATTTCTCGAGCCATGCGACGACCGACTCGCGTTTCAGGGAAATCTTGCGGTTGTCCTCCTCGTACGTCAATCCATGAACAAACGTGTGTCGGCCCTCGAGCACGCGTGTCCGACAGTCGTGAAGATACCCGTAGCTGATGCCGTAAGCCATATAGTAGAACTTAAAGCACACCTGTTACAAAACAAAAGACACCGTCACTCAAAAATTATTAACAAATTATCCAAGGAAACGCATAAGGGTTTTTATAGGTTGGCTGGATCTAAGACGCTTGGGAGACACCCCCAGCACTGCACGTCTGCAGGCGGGACGGCCGTCGCGTGCTCGTCAGCACTCTCCAAACCACGCCTTAAATCTGCGCAACCTACACCCTTAGTGGGAATCGAACCCACGAGTGCGAGGTTCATAGCCTAGCGCCGTACCAACTCGACCAACGCGTCGCGAATGTACTTTATGAAATTTATTTAGAAATTTATGATACAATATTCCACATTCCTGTGATGACATTACACAATCTATCACAAGGTCCAAGAAAAATTTCGCTTTGGCCAGCGGCCGTTCATTAGCTAATGAACGGTTCCCGCAGCCAAAGTGTCTCTGTGTGAGTCGCGCTTTGGCCAGAGGCCGTTCATTAGCTAATGAACGGTTCCCGCAGCCAAAGTGTCTAATTGTGAGTCGCGCTTTGGCCAGAGGCCGTTCATTAGCTAATGAACGGTTCCCGCAGCCAAAGTGTCTAATTGTGAGTCGCGCTTTGGCCAGAGGCCGTTCATTAGCTAATGAACGGTTCCCGCAGCCAAAGTGTCTAATTGTGAGTCGCGCTTTGGACGAAGGCCGTTCATTAGCTAATGAACGGTTCCCGCAGCCAAAGTGTCTGATTGTGAGTCGCGCTTTGGCCAGAGGCCGTTCATTAGCTAATGAACGGTTCCCGCAGCCAAAGTGTCTGATTGTGAGTCGCGCTTTGGCCAGAGGCCGTTCATTAGCTAATGAACGGTTCCCGCAGCCAAAGTGTCTGATTGTGAGTCGCGCTTTGGCCAGAGGCCGTTCATTAGCTAATGAACGAGTTCAAAAATAAACATACCTGCTTCTTGCCCAAAAAGTATTTGAAGTCGAACTTGTCCTCAGATCGAAAGCTGTTTTTTAGCAAGTCCTTCACGAAGTATTCCTTCCTATCTTTTTGCGACATGCTGAAAATATTTTCGCGAAAAGACTGAATATCTGCGGATGAGAAAGATAGACAGCAGTGCGACTTGCAATTGCACTTAATGGTTTCTGCCAATGATATACTGTCAGCCTGCAAACGTCGCTGCTTAATACTAATTACGCCCGTATATTGTTTCTTGCGTATGTCGGATTCGTACGGTTTGCGCACGACAATCTGCTTGTTTACTTCACCATTTAAATAAACAAGAGGGTCTTCATTCCTCAAGTCCAAACTTGTCTCTGAAAATTCTGTATCAAGTCTGCTTTTTATCTCTTGTAAGTCAATTTCGCGCAAAGCGCGTGACCCGGAAACGCGTGAAGAATTAGAGCTAACTTCCGATCTACACGTCAAAGGCGCGTTCCAAAGAACCAATTGCGTATTCGCGCTCGGGGCTGTGCTTGGAATTGGCTCATGATTGAAAAAGTCAGCCCCTATTTCCATAGAATCTTCAATAACTATTCCCGGGCACGGTTTGCAGATAATCTCGCAACCTTCATCGAAAGGAATAGAAAACATATTTTCGTCAAAATTAGCCGTCATTAGCTTATGAAGCCGTTTTTACGTTCTAAAAATGATATAGACTTGCGAGTCAACCAAGAATTTCTATCTTACTGAATCGATCGATCCTCGATTTCAGCGCAAATGACACCAGGATATCTTAAAGTCATATCCTTGATCTGAACAGACCGAATCAGAAAGCGACAGCGAATGTCATTTTTGATTAAAATTGACATCGATATTTGACATGTCATTTTTAGCCGCCAGAAATGACTTTTTAATATTCTGCTAAAGTTACATCACTTTTTCAAAATTCTTTCACACACACCCCTTTCACAGTTAACAGCCAATTTCTCTCATTTCGCAATGGCGACAGCCGAAACATTTCAAGCACTGAGGGATCAACATATTTTCCAGCTCTATCTTGGTAACAAGTGGAGCATTGTTAGAACCCTTGAAGCCGACGATCCTCCAGACAGTTTGCAAATAGTGATTCACTCTGATGACCCTGCCGAGAAGAATGAAGAAATAATTTTCAGTTTTCCTCAGTTTACCTCTTCGACTGTAGTCGGGGGTAGCCTCCTTCCTGAGAAACGCGTAGCGTACAGTATCATTGAGAACCAGACTCCAATTCTGTATTTCGTCGCATTCAGAAACAAAAAGCTTACTGTGATCGAATTAGACAGCGCAAACTTTGAGGAAACCTTAAGCCTTCCAAAGCACACAAATCGGCTTTTGGCTTTTCAAAGTTTGAAAACTAGGGCAGCAGAAGAAAATAAAAGCAGAGAATTCTATCTAGCGAGCTATGTAAACCAGGCGTGGAAAGCGTCGATTACAGCTCCTTTCTGGCAAAGCAGGAGGCCAGCGCCAGTGATCGATGACCTCGGACTTGCTGGCGAGATACCTGTTGTAGAGGCTTCGGTACGTCCCTTTCATGCCCTGCGCCTGGACCGGGGCGGAAGGCGTTCATTAGCTAATGAACGCTTTTCGCCTGGAAACGCGCGCCCTGCGCCTGGACCGGGGCGGAAAGCGTTCATTAGCTAATGAACGCTTTCGGCCTCGAAACGCGCGCCCTGCGCCTGGACCGGGGCGGAAAGCGTTCATTAGCTAATGAACGCTTTCGGCCTCGAAACGCGCGCCCTGAGCCCTGACCGGGGCGGAAAGCGTTCATTAGCTAATGAACGCTTTCGGCCTCGAAACGCGCGCCCTGCGCCTGGACCGGGGCGGAAGGCGTATATTAGCTAATGAACGCCTTCCGCCTCGAACCGAGCGCCCTGAGCCCTGACCGGGGCGGAAGGCGTTCATTAGCTAATGAACGCCTTCCGCCTCGAAACGCGCGCCCTGAGCCCTGACCGGGGCGGAAGGCGTTCATTAGCTAATGAACAGTTTCGTCTTGTCCCAGGCTGCCAGGAGAACGGATGTGCAGCGTGCTGCCGAACGCGCCCTTCAAGGACCTGGTGGCTCCAGAGCGTTTACTGGAGCGGGCGCTAATGTGGATATGTCTCAAGTGGCCACCCCATCTGAGGCAAGGAAGGCAGCCGAGGTGGCTGCACATGGGTGGCACGCTAAGCTAACAGTGGAGCATGCAGCAAAGATGGATTATGAGGAGAAAGCAAAGCTGTGCAGGCAAATCGAGATGGAGCACCGGTGGCCGAACCCGATGGATTTCGACGAGGCGGCGGAGAAAGGGAGTGTGTTTCGTCTCCCCATTGAATGCCTGTACCACGCGACGGGGTACGAGGCCTGCCGGGATCAAGAGAGGGGCTGGGTGAACGAGATCAAGTCCAGCAGGAAGGAGAACCCGTGGGCCCCTTTCAATGCGGGTCTTGTTGCGATCGACGATGTCAAAACCCGTGCCGAATTCTCCCTGAAAAAAGCTCTCAGGGGAGAATACAGAGGCAAGGTTTTTGGGCACCAGCACTGTTATCAAGCCACCGACGAGTGTCACGAGGAAATCCCGTTGGAGATAGCCTTCGCGTACTTCGAGAGCAAGATCTACATCGGTCTCACGCCTGACATGATTCGGTTCTTAGGCGAGATGCAGAACCAAATCGACCAGAAGACGAAAGGCAAAGACAACACTCAGTTCATGCAAGGGCTTCGTTCGACCCTTTTCGAAAAGCATGGGGTCGTGTACAAGGTTTACCGAGAAGCGTTGATCTCCGAGTTCGTCGCCAGCGTCCCCGAGGACACCGAAGGGGGTACCCCTTATCAACCTGGGTATTACGAGGTCGGAGGGCTGGTGCAAAAAATGGCGGAGTTCGAATCACAGCATGGATTTTCAGTCCCGGATCCCGAGAAATATCCCAAGGGATTCCAGTACCTCGAGGATGTGGAGACGTCTGAGCGCGAGGGAGACCCTGAGACCCTCCCTGAGGTAGAGGTGACGGTGAAGACGCTGGACGATGACATCAACGCTCACCTCGATCGGGTCACAAGTTGGTACCCCGTAATGTCTCACTTGAACCAGTCGATGGAGACGCATGTGAAGGAAGTAGCGATGTCCAAGCATTCGGTGTTCGGCGGCACGCAAATCAACCACTACTTCATGCACTGGACAATTGCCAATTTCCGGCCGCAGACGTGGGACCTCTGCGTTAGCATCATGGAGGCTTACAGAAGGTTTGACCTGAAGGGCATGAAAAACCCTTTGGCTTCGAAGACCAAAAAGCGCAAGGCCTCATCTTCGCCCGCTAAGGGACCCGCCAAGAAAGCTGGCAAAAAGGGCACCTCCAACCGACAGGTAAATTACTTTTTACTTCTGCTTCAAACGGTGTTTACCCCCCCCCAAGCATCCTTTTCTATATTTTAAGACATGCTAAAAATGTTTTTTTTTACTTGCAGATGGAAGACGAGGTGCAACGAGGAGGCGGGGACCACGGAGCGGGCTCGTCTAAAGGGGCAGGCATTTTGGTGGAAGAAGCTCAGTTTCTCCACAATGCCAAATCCATGGGTATGACGTTCTGGATTAACTTGGGCGGCTTGGCGGGGGAGGCGGAGTTCGACAAGGTGGACACGTATCTGCGCCAGATTATCAACAAGGAGTTGTCAGTAAAAGAGGGGGGCCTGATGATAAGCCAGTTCAAGAAGGAACGCATGGTGCAGAAGCACTTGGTGTCCGCGGCGGGATTGCAAACCTGGGACGAATTCAAGACCGAGTTCACCCCCTACTGGAGCTCCCAAGAGAAAATCGAGTCGTTGATCGGCTGCTTACCTTCAACTCAGGGGGGAGCGCGCCGGGGGGGATCTGGGGAAGTTCCGCACGCGATCTTGAATTACGTCGAGAACGCGCGGGCGAATCTCAAAGAAGCGCAGGCGCCACGCGCGGGGCACATCCTAGGCTTGCAACAGGTCGAGGTGAAAGTCGACATCAAACTCTATCGGGAGGCGCGGACCGAGGGGCCGGAGCTTAAGGTTCCAGGAGAGGCAGGCCTTGAGGACGACGAGCCCACACATGAGACGAACGTGCCGATGTTCCCTCGTTGGAAGATCGTCAAGGGCAGCATGAACGATATGAAGGACGTCCCGAGGCTGCCCTTCACGGGGACGATCATCGACTGCAATTACGCCCTTGACAAGGAGAAGACTCCCGACGCGATGACCAAGGAGGAGGTGCAACCGTTCCTGGAGTCTTTCAACGCCAAGACCACCGCCCCGGCATGGACAGTCGCTATCTTTTGCGGTTTCGTCCAACAAAACGATTTCCTGGAGGTGATTGACAATTACTGCTCCGGCCGCGCGGAGCGGTTCTTCTGGCACAAGCAGAACGTGAACATGAACCCCAACAAGACCGTGCGCTACAATGACGTTGAATGTGGCGTCCTGGGGTACCATGTAAAGAGCGATGCCCAAGGGGGAGTCTTCTAAAAAGCCGGAGTGGATGTTCAACTTTGATACAGGAGAAGGTGAACGTGTGAGCCGCGCGTCACTTTTGCGCGGCTTCCCGGTTGTGCACCAGATGTTCAAACGCGACAACAAAGCCGTGAATAACCATCAGAAACCCCAAGCTCTGTTGATGGAGCTGATCCAGTGCCACATGCTCGGTGAAAATCCGGGCAAGATGGATGAGAACGGCCATCCACTCAACTGGATTCTCGACGCTTGCTGCGGCGTCGGCTCGACGTCCATGGCCGCCATGAGGTGTGGTATGAACGCGATCGGCTTCGACCACGACCAGTTCATGGTCAGCTCTGCGCAGCAACGGCTGATCAATTTCGACAACGAGCCCGATCAGCATGCCGAGTTGAAGCCCAAATCGAAGAGCGAACCGACGGCGAAGGGGAAGGAAGCAGCCACTGCCGATTCTGAGGAAGAAGAGAATGATGAAGATGAGGAAGATGAGAATGATGAATAAAATAGTAGGATTTGTCGACCGCCCTGACTGATAGTATCAGTCATGCCTCGACGGTATAGGGTGAAAAGTACTCTACTCGTAAACATTTGAATAAAGAATGATACATGTATGCATATTTCGGTGTTTTCATTGTACGCATACTGCACTTCTCTACCGTGTTGCCTTTATGTATCCCTATTTCGCGCATAAATATCACTAAACCCTGATTTTTATGAAATATATATAAATCCAAAAATGACATATGATAATGTCATTTTCATCCAATAGTGTGTTGATTGGAGTTGAGGGCGCTGGTCAGACGCTTGACTACGCTGCGGGATTTTGAGAACTCGCAGATATAGTTGTGCTTACGCCTTTGATTATTGAGGCCCCCGATCCCCTTGCCCCTTGTACGGGCGATCCTCCCAGCGTGACCCGTGATTTCACCAGACACGTTCCACGTTTGTAGGACATCACTACAGTACGTAGCTTGTTTGTGATATTCTAGTAGTGGGCACCACTTGCGGTGACCACTCTAGGTGTCAGAACCGGCTGCTGGACAGTGATACCTTGCATAACTTCCGTTAACGCATTCACAGCATTTGTGCATAGAATCGCCGCAGTATTCGGGTTGGGGAGCACGCATATGGAATGCATACTAGACCGAGGCGGCTCATCGACTTGGGGTGAACGACCTCGGTACTATATGCGTTCCGACAGTGGACCCGTCCAATGCTGGAGTGCAAATACCGTGCTTGCATAATTGGTTTCAAAGATTTTTGGGGCCAAACTAAGGTCTTCGTTTTCAAACGAAAGCGTATTTTAAGGGGTCTGGGAATTATTTCTTAAACCCGTTCATAACGATTTATTGTTGACATTTTGGAGAAATCAATTATTTCTTTTAAATTCCTTGTTTGTTCGTTGAATGCATGAATTTTGCAGTGTGGCTATAGATTTTGCGTTGTTGATTTGTGTTTGTTGGTACCATTTCGAGTTGAAAACTGGTGCCCATATATAGGCTCAAAACTACATTACAGTGGCCATTATATGCGTCGACAATCTGTCCCTGTATGGACCGTGCAAAGTCTGCCAATATATATATGTCGAAAAGTATGCCCCTACCCCTACATGGGCTCAAAATCAGCCTATACCATACGCACAAGCTAATGCGCGGGCAATCAGCCCCTATCTGACTCGATATATGATATACAATTCCATGACACTGCAGCAAACACAATTCGAATTTTCATTATGATGTTGATCGGGCCCGCACAGGACAGCTCCATCTATTGTATACCATAGCAGCATTGATTAAGGCAATGCATGATATGCAGGCAATGAAGGGTGCCAAAGGTGACGGTGCACAACCGTTATGCCGTTCGTATGTAAATCTCCGGAAATCATTCAATTCTAGGCTGCTATTTACAGCCACTAGGTCCGGCGCCACTAGTTCCTGCTGCGTTTGCGCTAGAAGCATCTACCCCTGCAGTAGATGTGGACATAAACCATGCAATACACAGTCAAGAAAAAGCAAAACGGCTACATTTTTGGACTGCAAGGTCATTTACTACTTATATATCACTGCAAGGCTAAGGCATGATATATCACAGAACTACCGTGAACATGTGCGGTGAAAAGCTTCGTGCTCTGAGAGATAGAACAAACATATACAATGTGTCCGACTAGTGAGCTATGACCTGTCATACGACGACCTATGTTGGCGAAAGATTTGCCGACGAATAATCGGGAGGGGCCCAAATACGATTAATCGCGCGACGTTAATCGGGAGGGGTCTCACGCGTTACATACTTAAGGCATCATGATGTCCCATACTTAAGACATGCCGTTCCACGTTTCGTTTCGGGCGCGTGGTAGACACCCGCAGCTACGAGTACGGTTTGAGTTGGATTACGCGTGGAATTATTTGTTGAGGCATTTGTTGTATCAATTCGATGGCATGGCGTGTTACTACCACTGGGCCTACGTTTTTGGCGGTCATCAAAACTGCCAAGAAGGCCAAGTTCGACATGAAGACGGCCAAGTTCGTCGCTAAGAAGTGCCTTGGGGACGAGGAATCTCGGTTCCAAGGGGATGCGCCCACGAGGGAGGACGACTTCGGCAAGATTATACACGAGCTGGAATCTGTGTTCGTGGAGGTCGACGCTGGTTTTGCTTCGCTCTTCAACCTCAACGACGTGACGCCGGTTGTGAGGAAGGAGGCTAACGAGTTGCGCTCTTCAGCACCTTGGAGCTCCTGGCGAAGCCGTATACGCCGGCTGCAGCATGGAATTGACGCCTCTGCCCACGTGTACCCGTGGGATGGCAAGCGGGCATTGCTGGAGATTCTCAGGGAGGTGTCCACAGCTGGAGCAGCATTCGACTTCGCCTGCGACTTCCTCGACATCCGCTTCGAGTCAAACGTTGACCCGCAGAAGAAAAATGCGGACTTCAACACCGCCGCGCACACCCTGGCCTCTCGGCGGAACACCTTCGACCCCGAGCTGGTGAAGCGCAGGTACATCGCTGCCCTGGACCCTGAATTTTATGCGGCGGTGCGTTCTCGGCTTCGTTCCACTGCCGGCGGACATTGCGGCGGCGACCCTCAATGACATCCAACGGTACGCCGCAACCTGCTTTGAAAGCTCCCCATGTGCTGTGGGGTTCACGACTCCGCCCGGCATGAACGCTATGGCGGGGGACGAGGGCATGCCCGACTTGCTTCAGGTGGTCTTGGCCATGAAGACGCAGCTCAACGACATGGTCTCCCAGGTCAAGAAGCTGCAGGGCGTGGTTGACGTTAAGGGGCACACGCCACGAGCGGAGAAGGCTCGGCGTGGTGTCAAGACGTTTCGCATGGCAGCAACAGAGCTGCTAGAGGTAGGGGGCGGGGATTGGCACCAGGGGTATTTCTGCCAGAAGGGGGGGGATCAGCAACCGCTGCCGTTACCGTTCACAAAGGCAGCGGTGATTTTATACCGGTTTGCACTGCACCCAGGCATGCATCTACCTCTTAATCTCATCTTGAGTAATGAGTAAAATGCGTTGATCTTGGACGACGGAGCATGAAACATGCGAATTTTAAGGGGGGGGATACTTTACTTGATGTGTTGCATATCTATATAGCTTGCTCAAACTATACGCATTTATATCATTTTGTACGATATAAATAATTGTATATAAGTTAAGCACTTGTAAACACGTAATCATATTATCAGGAAGTTCAAAATATCGTATATGCATCATTGTAGTCTACCGATGGTTGACTTATTTGACTTACGAAGAATTCATCAACATGCTCTGGTAAACTTGATGTCGAGCCTAAATATCATTCGAATATCAAGCTCTGATATCAAAATATATCAATATCAAACGAGAGAACGATATAAATCGTTTGATAAGCATTTTCCAAGCCTGTGACACCTCGCTGATGTTGGTTATATAACTAGTTACATAAATGGAATACTGGACAAATTTGATACATTCATTCCATTTTCCAAACTACGCAGACAAAACACTTACTGGGCGGCATCATATAATTGATAGCATGAATCGGTGACCGGCATCACAATACTTATTAAATTCACAGTACATCACCATACTTATTAACTTATTTATATCATCCTACACCTGCTAATTTTGGCATCGACTGCTCAACGAACTTGCTCTAGCTGCAACCAGTAATCTTCGCCATAATCAAACAACACTTCGGACCCACTGGCAATATGTTCTGTGGCAACCAATGTCAGCACTGGCCAGCCACGCACCACCACCTCCACCGGCCTACAGTTTGCTCCGGTGCTCTCCGTGCCATGAGGGCCTCGGCTGCAATTCACAAGCCGAAGTTCACTGGTGACAACAACCAGCAAGTCCAATTGCCGTGCAGCTTCTAGATTCATTCCCTCCTCCCTCCGCCTCTGTACCACCGGCATAGCAAAACAAATTTAGTCAGAGAGCTGTACCAACCAAGGTCCTTGCTTATCCAATGTCCCGATCACACGTGTCATTAAAATCAGGGGCATCACATATGCCTTCCCACCATCCATGACCCCCCAGTGACCGCACAGTCATGTTCCGGAACCTGAGGGCTTCCTGCCAGATATGCTCCACAGCCTGAAGACCGCCGGCTTAACAAGGGCCTGTACCAGGCGCACTCCACAATCAGCCGCACATGTGGGACATCACAGGCCCCTTACTGAAGGGTATGGATGACCAAGTGTGAAGCCAAAACCACGTCCATATTTCACACATCACAAAAAAATGCATCTTACACATGCCCTCTACATGCCCGACACACTTCATACCGCCAGAACCTGATGAACACACGTACCCCACAGCCCGAGCGCAGCCAATCATGCAGCATAGCCTGCTCTAGAACTGCCAATCAAGCCCTCCTCAGCCACGCAGGGGTCCTCCCCACCACACACGACCATCAGCTTCGGCGACGCCCCGCGGGTGTAAATACAAGGCGCATATCTCAAGGCACCATCTGAGATTCCCTGTTGTAGGGCGGTGAGGCAAGCTCTACAAGCAGCCCCACGCTACCGGCAGCTTCATGCTTTGAGCCTATACCTCCCATGACAACAGGCAACACTCTTGGGCCACGAGTCCATGATATTGGCATGTACGTATAAAATTAGGAAAGGTGGAAAGAAGCACTCACCACCCGCGCTATGTCATTGTAGGTCTCAATCTCCATACAGTAGCTTTCGAGGGCGCGCTCATAGGCGCTCACTTTCAGCTCTGCGCTCCACTCCTCGCGCGTGCAGACCCCCCCAGAGAGCACCCCGAGCACCTCCCCCCGCGAAACGTCGCGGCGGGCTCGCATCCCTCGCTGGCCCTCCTTCCGCAGGTCCCTCCTCGCATCCCTCTTGCTCACGGTGAACGGGCTCACAGCCCGCGCGCCGCTCGACGGTGACTCCTCGACAGCTGGCGCTTGGCCAGCAGTAGCAGCAGCCCCGAATCTCTCCCGAACATATTCCCCCGCAGCATCGTAGACGGCTTTCTCCTCCGACGCCCTGCCATCCTTCGCCTCCAAGACCATGACATCTCCGCGGTCGCTGCGGGAAGCCCTCCCACCACCCTCCCCTGCGCGCCTTCCCCACCGTCCCTCCGCCTCCTGATGTAACTGTTCCGCCCCTGGGCTGAGCCACTGCCCCACATCACTCTGCGGCCAATGCGTGCTCACCCACTTCTCCAACGCCGTAGGCACCTCAGAGTCCTTCAGCCGCCTCCCATCCAACGGAAGATCCCACAGCCGCTGCGCCCCCTGGCTCATAGGGAGCACCGAGGGTACCGTGGGTACCGAGAGTACAGGCGGTAACGTGGAGGCTGGTGCAGGTGTCGTCCCGTTTGTCGTCTGCACCTCGTCGCTGCCAACGGGGTCCTCGATGACGCATTCCGACTCCCTCGGGGTGATTTCAAGCCGGTGCTTCCAAGTGATGCTATCCGTGGATCGACGGCGCTGACCCAATCCACTGGCATGGCGCTGACTACCGTGCGTTGTGACGCAGGACATGCACTGCAGCTCCGCGGGGCTCGCTGCTACGAGGAACGGCGCTGCGGCGCGCGGGAAGACCCCGCCCGCCAACAGATTGAAGACCCCACTCGCCAGTTCCATATCTAACACATGAAGCGGCTCGCGGGTGCTCACTCGCCACACCCGCACCTGCCCCGCCATGCACATGCTCACCAGCCGGCCCTCCTCGAGCGCCGTGAGCTGCCACACCGCGTTCTTACGGCCGCCGGCCGCCGGCAGCTCGCGGTTGTGACATCCGAGCTCGTCCACCTTGCGCGGACGAGTCCCATCCGAGGGCATCCGCATTATGCGACACGCCATCTTTTGCGGGCCTCTCCCCCCATCATCCATCACCATGCCGACATCTGGGTCCCCGCTCCACAGCAGAAAGCTGTCAACCTCAGCAAGCGCCAGCACGTTGTACCCATCCCCAGCGAAGCGGCAACCTGTCACCACCGCGCGGCAGAAGCCTCCGCGCGAAGGTGAGGGCGGGGGCGACAATCGGCCGTCGCCTGCGGGGGACAGACGAGGATTAGAAGCCTCTGCGGTTGCTCGATGCGCGGCATCCTCATCGTCATCCGCCACTCGGGGCGGGAGAGGTCCGATTTCCCACAACTTCACCTCCGCATGGGTGTTCCCGCCCACCTTATTGGCGGCGGCCGTCGCCACCTGCCCCGCAGCGGTGATGCAGAGGCACTCCATCAGGCGGGAGTGGCCTGTGTCGACCCGCCACATCAGCCGTGGCAGCCCCTCCCCACGCACATCATACACGCACAGCTGCGCTCGGCCCTCGCTCAGCTCGCTGCTGCACGCCAGCACCATCCCATCCGGAGCCACCGCCAGCCGGTACCATCTCCCACATCCCTTTGGCGGGCGCAGCCGGAGCTCCTGCTCAGGCGGCCGCTCCGCAGCCGAAGGGCTCCCACGGCGGGCTGCCGTTCCGGAATTGATGTCAGGTAGTCGCAGCACCTGCACGCCACGCTTGCCCAAGCAGTACACTCGCTCAAGCGCCTCTACCACACACAACACCTCGCCGCACCACAGCTGCGGAGTCTGCCAGAGGGATACCTTTGGCCCATCGACAGCGCCGCTCTCAGTCGCATCACTGCCCGTCCCCGCGCCCCCCCAGAAGGTGACCCGCTTCCCCTTGTGGCCGGTGATCAGCGTAGGCTCCCTCTGCTGGCTGGCACCGGCTCCGAAACGGCTGCTGCTGACGCAGCACAGTGCGCTGATGTCTCCTGGTCCCGGGAAATGCATCCGGGTGACCAACAGCCCATCATCCCCGTGCTGCCCCACTGCCCCTTGATCTCGCTCCCTGGCCCAGTCGAGGCGATGCCACGCGCCAGCATCCGGTTGGTCGCCCGGTCCTGAGTTTCCCAAAGCATCGGCGGCTGGATTAGGGGCAGAAGGCTCATCATCAGTCAGGATGCCCTCAACCTTGCTGCCGTCTCCCGGCTGCCGGCTGGTGGAACTCTGTGATGTTGTCGTGTCTGCCAACCCGGGTGAATCCTTGACGGATTGCGGCTCAGGAGACGCCCGGTCCTGCCGCGTGTCCACCACGTTCTCGTCGTAGCTCCAGTTGAGGGTACACGTGGCACCACGTGTCACGACGTTGTGGCGCCACTTCGACGGAAGGTATAGGAGGTCCCCGCGTTCAAGGTCGAGGTTGACTACGGTGTCGCACGCGTGGACGGGGTCGTTCGCGCCGTACGTGGTGTCGCTCTCTTCTCCGCCGGGCCGCGTGGTTGGATGCGACACCTGGAACTGCTTTCCCCCTTCGCCAGCATCCAAGCTGCCGCAGTGCAGCACCAGCACGAGCTGGTCGCGGCGGTCATGGTGCCACCCCGTCTCAAAGCGCTCGCCAAACCGAGAGTTGCGGGCGCACGTACTCAGGAAGCAGCGGGTCTGCTGCAGTGCGCCGAAGCAGCGCCGCACCTCGTCTCGCGAGGGTAGGTCCACGTCACCGTACCGCCCGCTCTCGTGGAGCGCGTGCACCAAGCTGTAATCCTCCTGGGGGTATATCCCCTCGTGGTAGCAGAACAAATTGTGAAGCCGTCTGTCCTCCATCTCGCCGAGTGATAGAGCGCCGCGCCCTGCTTTGGTCAGTGTCGGGACGGTCACCGTGGAGTACGTCTTGGCGGCAGGGAGCACGGACCGCAGGCCGCCTAGGCTATGCGTCCACGTGGGAAGATCTCCAACGGCGCCGCGGAACACGAACGGGCGCGAGGGGTCGGAGCTGATGATATCCATAGCAGCCTGGAGGTCGCGCACCAAGTGCACCGGCCGCCGGAGGAGCTTGTTCAGCGCGGCCTGCCGCTCGACTTGGTCTTGGGTGCGCTGGCTGCGGGGGCGCTCCGCGACCCTGGGGACCCCGAGCACACCCGAGGGGGTGTACACGTCTCGGACCACGAGCACACCCGAGGGGGTGTACACGTCTCCCTCCGAGCCCGAGGAGGAGGAGGTGGAGGAGGAAAGCCATCGACGATGGCCACCTGCAATCTTTCGTGGCTTGTGATGTTTTCCGTGCGTCCCTTTCCGCTTTCTTTGTGGAAGGACGGTTTGGCGTGTGGAGGCGGGGCGTGGGGTCGCGGCGGCCTTTGAAGTGTTGCCGCGCTCTGCGGGAAGACGCGAAGTGAGCGGCTTGCTTGCGTCAGGGGAGTCTTGACTCAGATCAATGACATCGCTGGTGACGGAACTCGGTCGGGAATGAGGTGGGTTAGAGTCTGCTGCATCAAGCTGCTGGGATGATGGCCCAGGTGATACGTCCGATGCGGATGGTGCATCTCCAGGGGGAAGGCGGAAAAAGGTTTTTATTGATGCCCATGCAACACCTTTTGGCGGGACAATTGGCCCTCTCGGCATATTGGAAACGAAGTTATCCAGAGGAATACATCTGCGCATCCACGTCACTCAGATTAGCGTCTTCGCAACTCAAACGGCTCACCGACTCGGAAAAAGTGAAGTTGAAGTGCGCGCTCGGGGTCGAGACCCCGCGTAAGTCGAAGACAGCCTGAACTCCCGACAGCATCGGAAGTGAGAAGATTGCATCGATGTTTTCCAGTGCGCGTAAAGGGGAATGGAAAAGGTGTAGTGAGCAACCTGCCGCGGAGTGTTGATTCAGCTGGTCGAGAGGACTATCGTCGGGCCACGGGATTCGTTAGCAACTCCAACCAATCGAGCTAAATCACGCACGTCGGTCACCGGGGAACCATTTCAGTTTGCAGGTTCTATCCGTTCCACGCCGTTGGTTATGCAAGACGAGCAAGCAAACGCGCGTACTGTTTCACTTCGAAAGGTCTCACCTACTCAGGGAACCTCAAGACTTTACTAGAGACACATTCCTATGCAAATCTATAGTGTGCGTTCAGTAGTGTGTCTGTGGAGTTTCAGCAAGTGCACTGTACATCTAGCGGAGGAACCAGCGCAGGACAGCCCTGATGTGAGTAGAAGAGCGCTTTCGTTTTGATCACCTTGAGTATGACAGTAATTACAAGTGAAATTGTAGGCTCGATAATAGCGCTAGAAAGGCTAGTGTCACAGTTGTAGAGGAGGTGCAGCAAGTAGCTGTTACTGATATAAAGCACTTGTAGAATCTTGTAGATACTCATACTGTTGAGTTGATACTTGTACTGTAGTTCAATCAGCATAGCATAGCAGAGCTCGCGCCTCGCCTCGCAAGCGCAACGGCATACTGCGGCATCGGCAAGTCCGAAGGCTGGAACGTGGAAGGCATCCCGACTCGATCCGCAACGGTACCTCTCGTCTGCTCCTTATGATTTGGAACCTGGCCAAATTACCTTACCTCTAAAATATAAAAATTGGGATAACTCGTGGAATATTGATCGGAATCGGTCAACCAAAGATGATGAGCGCATCTACACGACTTAGCGGATCGACGTATATGAACGATTTTAGCCGAAACGCAATATTGGGGGAGAAATTACAGTGTGGACAGTAGGGGGTAAGCAGGCCCCCAAAAAGTCCAGTTTGGTAATTATCAACAGTCTATATAAAAATGTGGATAATTCATGGGATAATTATCGGAATGGAACAAACTAGGAGTCTATGGACATCTACATGACCCACCGGATGGGACTGTATGGGTGGAATACTCTTAAACCCTAATATATAGACCCGAAACACCGCAGCGGGTCCAATTATCCGCGACAAACGAGAGCCCGCGCGCGGTGGGGAATGTGGTGTAATGATAACAATGAGGGGGATAACAATGAGTACACGGACGTGTAAGGAAGACAAATATTGCGCACAAATATTCGTTTAAGGTAATGTTCTCGCATGGGGATATTGACGCGGTAAGGTGATATACGCGAATGAGTGATATACGATGCCAAAAGTGATATTGGCGAAAAGTGATATTTGTGAAAAGTGATATATGCCAAAAGTGATATATGCCAAAAGTGACATTCGTGTAAAGTGATATATGCCAAAAGTGATATTCATGAAAAGTGATATATGGCAAAAGTAATATTCGTGAAAAGTGATACATACCAAAAGTGATATTCGTGAAAAGTCCAAAGGAAATGTTATTAGATTTCACATAAGCAGGTCATATCACCCACTCAAACAAGCTGTGCAAGCTCAAAACAGGAAGCCAAATGGTCCTTCCTTCGTCGGCAGACCCACCAGTTGCTGCACCAGAGCTTCCATGTCTGCTTTCTTGGCACTAGTTGCAGGTGTCTCCCCCATTGCCTTCAGCATTCCCACCAGCTCCTCCTTCACCAGCTTGGCCAGCTTCACGTGGTTACGGGCCTGCTCCACCTTCTTCCTGGCACCCTCCGCCAGCTTGGCATACTTGGCCGACCGCTCCATCTCCTTCACAGCCGCCTGCCGCTTCCTGACCTGTGTGTCTGCTGCTGCCTGCTTCTTCTGCTCTGCCACCTCTGCAATCGCCTTGAAGCTTGCATCCGAAGTCATGGGACCCCTATCCCAAAACTGTGCACTGCTGACACGGCCACCCGCACGTTCCTCCTCCACCTCCGCCTCACCGTCCTCAGTGTCCTTCCTCCTTGCCTCCTTCCCCTTGAAGCCAAAAGTCAACACCTCCAAGTTCACCCCAGGTGCCTTGCTCACTGCAGCGACAGCTTTTGCCTCCTTATCAACCAGTTCCCAATACACACACCGGTTGAAAGGATACAACCCTATTGCTGCCCAACCCTTCCTGTTGTTCTCTCTACTGAAGGCCTCCATCCACGGCCGAGTTGTACAGGGCAGTAGGTCCGACATATCCAGGAAGGGTGACCGCGAGCTGTCCAGTTTGGCCACCAACCGTCCTGCCTTTGCCTTTTGGAATAGTGGTTTGAAGACACCAAAGTTCACCACGTCCTCCCCTTGTGATATGCTCGTTGTGTGAGGAGGCCGCAGAACTATAATAACCCCCACCGACCTGCAGTAGGCCAACAGCTCGTACGATAGGTGTGAACCATGGCCGTCACAAACAACCGCGATAGGGTTTTCAGGACTGCAGTCTGAAAACATATTGACTATATTTGTCCGGAAATATTGAACTGCAATAGCATGCGTCATCCCGCCTGTCTTGTTGGCAAGGAAAGTGGACGGGTACCCACGACCCGTGGACTCGTCGATCACAGTGGACCTCGGTGCATCCTCTGTCCACCTAGCCTCGTATGAGTCGGCTCCGCCAAATATGAATAACGGAGCAAGACTCTCACCATTGACAAAACTCCCACCCACACCACTAGCCGTGCCACCACCTTTATTCACCAAAACCTCTCCAATATCCTCCTTACAGTATCTACTTTCACTATCCGGTGCCCCCTAGCCTTCGAACCCTCTGTGCAGTCCATCGTGAGACGAGTTTCGTCGAAGCTGCAGATGCGGCCTGGCTTCGTGATGTAGATCATTTCCGCATCACGATCTGTGGCCGTATATATTATAGCCCAGAACCGGGGTATAGACTCACGAATACGCCCGCGGGCGTATTCGTGAGTACGGCACAACCCTCAAATCTCACCGGAGTATTTTCTTAATAAAGTAACCTTAATTTCTAAATCCTAGCCTTGACATTAAATATGCCAATTGGTGAATGCTTCAAATGTCCCAACTATTTATCTTGCTTGTTGTTGTTAATGTGCCCTTAAATTTGAGATTACAACTATACTATTCCTTTATTTGATACTTTGCTTTAATTAAACACATTACATTCCAATTATGCTTCCAAATTATATTCACCTGACCTTTATATTAACAGTTGTCGATATGGTTGGGCAACATAGCAATATCTTGATTCCGTAAGTATCCCAATTAATACCCTTGTGTTCATTGCCGATGCCACTTGCTTTTCTAAACAGTTGTTATTCAATACTTCACAACATTCCTTTTGCACCTCCACGTTCACTCACAATTTGATGGTAACAATGCAAAATTTAGAATTGAGGAATTTGGATTTTTCCCCACCTGTACGTTCACGTACCCCCTATAAATTTTTAGAGGCTTGATTTCGCAGAAACCAGCTATTACAGAACGAACATTGCTTTGCGTGACGCTCTTTTGCGTCACGCTTTTTGCGTGACGTATAGTGTAGTAGTTTACAGCCTAGCTTTGCGTGACGTATAGTGTAGTCTCAGCCTATAGCGTCGTTAAATAAAAACTGACGTGACGCTTTTGTGTATAAAATTTTAGAGGTTTGATTTCGTAGAAACCAGCTATATATAAATAGAACGAACAATGCTTTGCGTGACGATGTATAGTGTAGTACAGTAGCCTAATCGTCGTTAAATAAAAACTGCCTATGTTCAAATTTAACTGTGATGTATAAATTTGAGAAGTCTTTAAAAAGTAATAATAGAAGAAATCAATTTGCGTCGTTGAGATGAAATATATTGAAAATATATGATATATAATTATAAATATATCCACAGAATGTCGTCTGAACAATTATAAAATATAAAATATAAAATATGAGTTAAACCGAATAAATTATGAATTAAACCTTTGTCCGAACCCTTAACTGTCGATCGGCGACCATCGATCTGACGGAGATAATACCGGTAATTACCGGTGCCACTGGGACTCCAATAAGGGAATAGGTAGGGGACTCTCATAGGGGGACTCTCACAAATATTATATATATATATAGGGGGTACGTGAACGTACAGGTGGGGAAAAATCAATCTCCAAAATTGATTGTGGTTGGGAGGAGTTGTTCGTTCTGAATTCTGTGGCAATCGCATGGCATGGCATAGCATGGCATGGCATGCGCTTTCTGGCGTTGGCGTTCGAAGTCCAAGTCGAACATCAACCGACCGCGCGTTGCTCCCGCTTCGCGTCGCGGAGGCTTCGCCCCCGCTCCGCTCGCGCTCGCGCGCTCCGATCGATTAACGGAGGGGGGGCGGAGGGAGGCGCCGTTTCTCCCCTTCGCGCGCCGGGAGGGCTACCTTAAGTTTTAGTTTATATACATATATATAATATTTATGAGAGTCCCCCTATGAGAGTCCCCCACCTATTCCCTTATTGGAGTCCCAGTGGCACCGGTAATTACCGGTATTATCTCCGTCAGATCGATGGTCGCCGATCGACAGTTAAGGGTTCGGACAAAGGTTTAATTCATAATTTATTCGGTTTAACTCATATTTTATATTTTATATTTTGTTCAGACGACATTCTGCCGATATATTTATAAGTATAAATTATATATTTTTAATATATTTCATCTCAACGACGCAAATCGATTTCTTCTATTATTACTTTTTAAAGACTTCTCAAATTTATACATCACAGTTAAATTTGAATATAGGCAGTCTTTATCTAGGGTGCACTCAGTTTTCGACCTATTTAATTTCACAGCATTTTCCATATTTAATAGATTTCCAGGGTTATTTATTTTGTAAAATCGCAGGGAGCAGCATAACCTATAGACCGATATCCCACCATAATCTACGGTCAGTTTGGGGTGTTATAAAGTATAATTTGCATAGCTGGCGCCATAACCTGAATAACTAAAAAATGGATCACTAGAATCTTTTCTCGATTTTTTATATACTTTATAACACCCCAAACTGACCGTAGATCACAGTGGGGTATCGGTCTATAGGTTATGGAGCTCCCTGCGATTTTACAAAATAAATAACCCTGGAAATCTATTAAATATGGAAAATGCTATGAAATTAAATTAGTCGAAAACTGAGTGCACCCTACCCTTAACGACGATAGGCTACTACACCATAGCATACGTCACCCAAAAGAGCGTGACGATGACGCAAAAGAGCGTGGCGATGCGATGGCGCAAAAGAGCGTCATCGTCACGCAAAGCAATGTTCGTTCTGTACTGGTTTCTACGAAATCAAACCTCTAAAGATTTATACACAAAAGCGTCACGTCAGTTTTTATTTAACGACGCTATAGGCTGAGACTACACTATACGTGACGCAAAGCTAGGCTGTAAACTACTACGCTATACGTCTCCCAAAAAGCGTCACGCAAAAGAGCGTGACGCAAAGCAATGTTCGTTCTGTAATAGCTGGTTTCTGCGAAATCAAACCTCTAAAAATTTATACTCTAATAAATATTGGGGGAAAATCTTTAGATTGTCCCCCTCTTTGAAAAAGTCCGTTTTATGACGTGACAAATTTGTGTATAAATGTTTAGAGGTTTGATTTCGCAGAAACCAGCTATTACCGAACGAACATTGTTTTGCGTGACGCTCTTTTGCGTCACGCTTTTTGCGTGACGTATAGTGTAGTAGTTTATAGCCTAGCTTTGCGTCAGGTATAGTGTAGTCTCAGCCTATAGCGTCGTTAAATAAAAACTGACGTGACGCTTTTGTGTATAAAATTTTAGAGGTTTGATTTCGTAGAAACCAGCTATTACAGAACGAACATTGCTTTGCGTGACGATGACGCTCTTTTGCGCCATCGCCATCGCCATCGCCACGCTCTTTTGCGTCATCGTCACGCTCTTTTGGGTGACGTATAGTGTAGTATAGTAGCCTATATCGTCGTTAAATAAAAACTGCCTATATTCAACTGTGATGTATAAATTTGAGAAGTCTTTAAAAAGTAATAATAGAAGAAATCAATTTGCGTCGTTGAGATGAAAGCTGCAAACAAAATTTTAATTTGTGGATATGTTTATATATATATGTTTATATATATGTTTATATATATATATATGTTTATATATATGTTTATATATATATATATGTTTATATATATGTTATATAGATATGTTTATATAGATATTTATAAACATATCGATCAGTCGTCATAACAATTATAAAATATAAAATATGAGTTAAACCGAATAAATTGTGACTTAAACCTTTGTCCGAACCTTAGCTGCGATCGGCGACCATCGATCGACGGAGATAATTCTTTTGGCGAGGATCGAGGGGGATCGAGTACGAGAGCTTCGACAATGAAAGTTGATGACATTGTCATGAACGTCAGTTGTATGGGCTGGCCGAGTCCGATGGAAATCAAGTTGCTTCTCACATTTTTTTTTGGGGGGGGGTGTGGGGAATCTGTGGTGGCCGTGAGCCGTAGGGGAATCGACAACTTACTATCTATTAATTTTATTCTTTGAAAGGGAGAACAACTGGGTTGTTTGAGCCTCGCAGGTGATTTGGCCTTTTAATTTATGAGGGTGAGATTGGGCTTCCGCGCCCCCGTCGTGGCTCATCCCGGCGCCCACTGCGGGGTTGGCTGAGGCCGGCTCGAAGGGGGTTGAGCGACATCAAATTTCAAAATATTTGCTACTATGCTTCAAATAACACTATTGGTTGCAAATACCGAAATTTGATTTGTAGATATTTGGATACTGTGATGTTCAATCTTCTATTTTATTGGTCGATCTAAGTGTTGACACCTAAGTATCAATGACACATGCCAAAATGATATGAATGCCGCCATTTTGCGGTTATCGTTGACACAATGATATTCCATACTACGCTATAGATAGAATGATATTCGGTATCGAATATCATACTTATATATAGCGTAGTATCTCGTGCCTGAGATGAGGTGATTATAAGCAGTGTGGGTGGATTTACTGTCTTTGTTTTCAGAATTTGGCTTTGTTGGATGTGCATCAATTTTCGGAAGGTGAGTTCTCAGTGATTGTCGTATGGTCGAAATGGCTTTGTTATTTTCGTGTTTGATTATCCTAGCTTCTCTGCCCGTTTGTGGTAGAGTTCTAATATTTAGGTTTTCAAGTTCGTATAGTAGGTCTCTGTTTAATTGTGCTGCTGAGAAGAATTTAGTGTTGTGCAAGATGTGAAAGGCTTTGTGGGCTAGTGTAAAATTGAAAACCCCCATGTTATTCGGATGTACTCCCAGTTTCAAGGTTATGCGGTGCACACTTAGGTCTTGAGGGAGAAGTGTGAAAATGTCTTTCTGGTATTTATTGTTAGAGATATCAAACTCACAGTGAATAATCTTTCTTTCTGGAATGATGTGGACTGCAGTTGACCATATGTCATTAGTCACAAGAAGATGAATTTGAATGTTGGTGTTATCCGTGCTCGAGGTGTGGTGATATTTCCTATGCGATTCGATGGCTTCTGAAACAATTGTTTCATTAGTGGTGTGTGTCTTCCATTTCAGTCTAAAAGTTTCTATCAGAGTTTCTATCTGCTTTTTAGGTGTGGCACCTCTACGTGTGAGGATATGGTGGGAAGGTGAGGTCATATTTGGGCCGCTGATTGCGGCGTCGTTTCCGGCGTGCTCCAAGTGTTTGAGCTCCAGTGTGTTGCGGGTATTCTTGGCCAGCAGTCCTATTTCTTTCCTCATTTCTAATCGGTATTTATGTATTTCCTTTTGCATTGTTTTGTCGCCATACTCCCCACTACATAAATCAGATTTTAGGTACTCGAAAAATGAGGTCTGGTGCGAACCTCTGTTCCATTGTGCCCATTTGAAGGCGGTTTTTGCTACCCATGTGCCACAGTTATATGTATCTGTTTGAAATGTATCCTTGCTAATGGTAATTGTGGATTCCTTATATTCTGTAATGGTTATGAAAATTTTCAGCCAGGTTTTGAGTGCTACCTCAATCATATTAATGGTTTCTCTTTCGGCTTTATCTCCAAAGGGGTCATATATGTAAGCTTCTATTTTCCCGGATGATGATAAGCGGATCATTATAAGACGCCAATGTATATTGTCACACACGCCTATTTGTGTGTGGCCATATTTCTTGAGTCTGCTATTAATAAGTTGTGTGAGTTTTTGGTCCTCCCCTGTCATCTTTAGCATCATGTCTGTAAGGTCCATAGGGGCTATGGTACTCGGGTCCCGTATTTTCATTGCATCACCAACATGAGTTGCATTTAACCACCCCTTTTCTGAAAAAAGTGATTCCGTGGCCATTTTAGTTTCGTCTACTGCATTATCTTCGGTGCTTGCTCCACCGCTTAACATCTGCTCAGGTTCAGGCATATTATGTTGTTTGGTATCGTTATCCTTCTTGTGGTGGGTTTTATGTTTCATTATTCTTAGAGGTGATTTCATTTTTGATTTCTTAGTATTTTGGGTCCGTGTCCTCTCCCAAAGCCATGCCATTTTGGGGTTTTGAATCATGTATTTCAAGGCGCTCTTGCTTATCCTTTTGCAGGCCTTAGGTCTCTTGTGGGCTAGGTGTATTATGACTCTAGGTCCCGGGAAATATTGTTTAGGGTTCAACTTCATTTTGCTGAGTCCCGCCATTAAATGAAAAAACATGATAGTGGGCCCGTAAGTGGTTGTTTGCAGTTCCGCTCGTGTTTTAATAATATTTTCCTCACATCTCAAGAGGTGTCTCATTATGTAATATGTCATAATTATGCTGCCGCTTATGTCTTTATCTATTTTTATTTCCATTTAAAATATATTTCGGACCGTGCTGGGCTTACTATAAGATACATATCTTGTGTTAAGTTAGCAGCCCGTATTTTGAGGTAAAATGCATTCCATTTCAAGTTATTTGGAAGCCGCGATAAGTTTACCATAGACCGCTTAATGTTAGTAGCAGGCCTCATCGGGTCGTCTATGAGTTTGTTTAAGTTTTCTGCAGGCCATATCAGTTTAACTATGAGCCGTATTAATTTACCTGCAAACTGTATTAAGTTATCTATATGCGGTTTGAAGGTTGCAGTAAGCTGTATAGAGTTATTTGCAAGCCGTATTAAGTTATCTACGGGCCATATTGAGTTTTTAGTGAACCGCGTTAAGTTATCTCCGTCCCATAATAAGTTTATTGTTGCTTTTATTAAGAGGACCGCGTGCCACTTAAAGTTTATTAAGTGTTGTGTAAAGTTATCTGCATACCGTGTTAAATTTTTTGCAAACCGTAACGTGTCTACTGTAGCCCATATCAAGTTATCTTCGTGCCGCTTTGGGCTTTCTGCGGTCCAAACAGGCTGCCGCATCAAAGTTTCATACATGTGTGTTATGTTTACATGAAAGTGTGTCAAGTTATCAGTCTGACATATGTTATCAGACTGCCGTGTTAAGTTAACACATATGTGTGTTAAGTTGACATATTGTTGCCTTAAGTTAACAGGCTGCCGAGTTCGGTTTGAGGACTGTTTTCTTAAGCTATCAGTGGTGTATATTATGCTAACAGACTGTATTGTCACACTACCAAACCGGCATTTATTGGTGGCATAGGAACTAGTTAACTTACTAACCTGTTTAGTGACTTCTATGTATCTGTTTGAAGGGTTTAGTCTTCTATGTATCAGTCTGACAGTGCGCACCTTGCTTCCCCCATTCCCGTGGCTTCTGAGCATTATTGTGCTCTCCGTGTTACGCGTTACACCCACTTGTTGCCTCCCCTCAGCTACCATATCGTTTATTTGGGCATTCCTCTTTCGCACATGGTTTCGTATATGTCCTCGGGTCCCTTCCCTGAAATTTTTTGGTTCTAGGCTCTTTTTTTTTTTTTGCAAAATTTCGATTTTTAGCGAATTGTGCCTCATGCAATTCGCTTCCGGTCCAAGGTTGTCCGTTTTCCTTTATTTTTTCCCTACTATCCCTTATTGTCATATATAAGCATTGTGTGAAATATTTTCGCCCAATTTTACTCCTACGCACCTCTACCCGTCCCATATTCCCTAGGTATCGACTCGAGAGGTTAGGGTTTCCTATTATTTTGGTGCTTATAGCCGCCTTTTCCCCTAGAATCATGTGTTCGTGCCCCCGGGTCTCTCGTAAAATATTTTTATCATTTCTATTACGGTGTATTGCATTCAGTACTAAGTTGTTTAAACACCAGGCTAAGTTTGCCGCGGCCCGCTTCAGGTTAGCAGCAAACCGCTTCGGAAAGTATATGGGTCTATTTAAGTTATTAGTTAACCGCTTGTTGCTTTCCGAGCACCGTGTTAGTGATATTAAACTTACCGAGTTATTTGCACATCGTAATAAAGTTACTAGGAGCCATATTGTGCTGTCTACAGGCTGTATTATTAAGTCAGCTAGGCACTTCATTGAGTTATGTTGTGTTAAGTTAACGGACCACATCGGGTAAGTTATACGGACTTTATGATAACTATTTCTAGTGCTTGCATTGCCGTATCGGTATATGTTATCCGTCTGCCGTGTTAAGTTAGCAAATATGTGGGTTAAGTTGTCATATTGTTGTCTTAAGTTCACAGGCCGCCGCGTTCGGTTTGAGGACTGTCTTCTTAAGTTTTCAGAAGTGTATATTATGCTAACGGGCTGTTTTGTCACACTAACGAACCAGCATTTATTGTTGTCAAAGAAACTAGTTAAGTTAGCAACTTGTTTAGTGACTTCTGTGTATATATTTGAGTCGCTGACAGAATATATATATTGTGTTAAGTTAACGAACGGCATCGGGTAAGTTATGCGGACTTTATGGTAACGGTTTCCAGTGCTTGCATTGCCGTATCGGTTAAGGCAAAAAATGAGTTTGACTATATTGTGTGTTGCTTTATCTAACTGTTTTCTGTAGTTATCATAAGTGTAGTTAATGTTAACGGTCTGTTTTGGCAGACTATCAAACTGGAAAGTATGGTTTCCATGAAAGCAGTTTAAGTTAACATACAGTTCCGTGTGGTGCACAGCTATGTGTGTATAGTTGACAGGCTGCTGTGTGAGGTTTTCTAGCTGCCCTCTACTGCTGACATAAATTACCACACAGTAATCAGGTTCAGGGAAGCAAACAGGGCTGAGCGGTTTCTTGGAATTAGCACAGTGAACAGCATACAGGCACGTAAGAGAGAACATGAGAAGGAATTTGAGGCTTGAGACAACTCTAATGGGATGTGTAAACAACTTAACCATATCAAGCTGTGTCAGGATCTATCACCTGTAAAAAGGATGGAGCTAAAAAAACCAGGATCAAGACCGATTGAGAGAGTGTTGCAGCTGTGTCAGCTGAGACAAAGAAGATTGGCACCTGAGTTTCTGCAGTTCTTTGACAGGAAGGAATGTTTAGTATCTATCTGAGATGTCAGCACCCCCACGCCTGGCAGCAGTGGCAATCTCTTCCCTTCTCTCAATGCCTGAGGCGTGTTTGTAGGCGGGGCTCTGTGATGTAGGCTCAGACTTTCTTTTCGCAGCTCTTGCTCGATTCTGTTCCCACCGAGCGGATGCCGCACCACGTGATCCTGTGCCCGAGATGCCTGCCGAGGAATCAAGACCCTCGCCTCTGCCTCTGCCTTTTCCTTTGCCCTTACCTTTTGTCTGGGAGTCACAGATGCTAGACTGGTGGCCATATCTTTGGTTCAATGGAAAGCACTTTCGGCACTCCCACGCACTGCACTGTTTAATGTAAACTATCCCCATAGGATCGAACACGTATTGAGTGGGAATGAAGTAAGCTGAGTGCTCGGGGTTTTTAGGATCGAGAACCGCTGGCTCAGGTGTGGGACCTAGTGGAGGTCTCAGGATTGCATAGAATCTGCGGACGAAGCGGGTGCCACCTCTGATGTCCTCACTGAAAGATTGCACGTACACAATTCTGCTGACAAATTCTGAGAGGACTGTGCCGTTGAGAAATCGTACAATTCTGTCCGTGGAAACCTGCAAGTTAGCCGCTGCTGCAACAAAGCTGACGTTGAATCTCACGAGCCTGTTGGATTTCGGTGAAGCGACGTAGCGGCGATCGTCAATGACAAAAACTGCCTTCTCAAGGATTGCTCTGGCCTCACTTTCCGATTTAACACGTACTAGAATGAAGGGGTCTTTGTTATCTACGGTCTCTTTCTCGGGCCTATCTAGTCCTTTGACAGAGAGGTGAGAGATGTCAAGGCAGAGGCGCTCCAGCAACTGAGTAATTTGACGCGTGGCTTCCCCGATCTCTCTGTCAGAAAATTTACTGCGGTCACCTTTGTTCATACGGTTAATTTTGACAGTTTGAATGAAGTCCTCGTTTGAGAGATCGCCCGTGAGGGGTCAGATAGTATATAGCATATAGCTATATACTACGATAGTATATTAGCTTATATATAGCTATACTACGTCATAGACACTATCTAGCGATAGTATATAAGTATACTATAAGTATAGAACCAGCGGGCTTTTCAGAGGAGCTACGTCCTGTAGGGTTGCCCCAGCCATGAGCCTTCACCCAGTGGCCATGAGAACGTCGCCAGGAGCATCTCTAAAAGTGACTGATACCACGGGTTGCTTATCTTTGGTACGTGATAAGCTGCGTGATTTGCTTTCGCATATAGCAAAAACACGGAATTTAAGACTGGATAGGTTCCATCGTTCTCAAACTTAGTCTTCAGGGTGCCAAACCAAGTTTTGGAAAATTGAGACATGTTGAAGTTAAAGTTGCTTTGATGTATATTTTTGAATTCAGAAATGATAACAATAAGAGTCGTTGGTAATTTATATGTTGATACATAGGGGCACTGTCACAAATTTAGATGAATGTGTGTGGCCATAATGATCGCCAAATGTCATCATCAAAGCATGCCAATTGTCAAATGTGTTACATTTGTAGCGTATCAACAATTATTTGCATTTTATATCAATTTGATGGTTGAAATTACTTTGAGCTAACTCTGATTTCATCAATTATTCATGTATCAATCGATGTGATTGGCCAAACAAATATGTTTCATTTTGAACCAAAGATGAAGCGAAATTGTTCATCTTTCAAATCTCAAGCTGATTTCCTAGCAATATGTTGTCAATTGCAATTGGTGAACAAACAAATCAAATCAAACTGTGTTGTACTATTCAAATCTCAAGATAGTTGTGATTCATTGTTTAAATATTCGATCATATTTGATAATTGATTGGTTGTAAAATTTGATGTGAAATTTGTCTTAGATATCGTGAGTGGTATATAGTTAATAGTCCTGAGAGGCCCACATATGGACTGAGGGCAGAAGGGGTTGTGGTGTGGTTGCATTATAAGGCGGGGCGAGGGAGGGGGTGGTCGTTAGGGGTGTGACAAGGAATAGTGGGGGACTTATTGGTATGGGGTTGATACAAGGTATGTCAAAACAAAGAAAGAAAATGATGGATCGTGACGGTGACGTGCGGTAAGCGGTTAACTAGATCGCGGCGGTTATAAGATATAGGTTCGTGCACCCAAGCCCCACCCGGCCAATTGTGATCGCAGCATGCGATGCAGACGACCCTCCTCCGGGGCCTCCCCCATCCCCCCTCCTCCCCCGACCAAACATCCAGCATCCAACACCCCCAACACATTTCAATCCAGTGAGAAGAGGGCGAAGCCCCCCTTCCTCTCCCCCCAAAAATAAAAATGTAATGTAAGCGGCCATGGGCCCAGCTCATACGGTTCGACGTTCATGACAGTGTCATCAACCTTCATTTTCGCAGATTTGCGTGTCACTGAGTCTCAATTCTCATGTCTGATGTGTCCTTGGCGACCACATCCAAATATTTAAACAGGTTTTATATTATAAATTATCTATTTTAAATTTATTATAATAAGCGTGACAGATCAAACAGCGACGCATGACGCTGGCGAAGATTATCAAAAAGCGTCATGCATGATGGATGATGACAGCGAACGAAAGCGTCATGCATGATGACAACGATCAAGAAGCGTCTACACGATGACAGCGTCACCAATGCCAGCAAAGGGGCGACAACCAATGATTATGATTTCCCCCAAAACATTTATACAAAAAAGTTTGACATAAAAAAAAACAGATTTTTCAAAGATGTGCCAAACTCCCGCTTTACTGTCGTGTCATGTCATGTCGTGTTACTGTCATAATTAAAAAGAGCGTGAGCGCAA